>DF239605.1:0-39534 GCA_000507305.1 Breviolum minutum Mf 1.05b.01 | reverse complement strand
GTACATACTCTACACATGTCCGCAACTTAATGTAACCCGTGTTCAAAGTGCTACGGAATGGACTGCTTCGGTACATACTTTAATGCAAATGTTCGCCAGCCTCGGCAAGTTATGCAAACAAAACCGACCAGAAAGATAGGAAAAAAAAGAAAAAAAAAAGGCGTGGAGTGAGCCACACATGCAAATACACTGAAAAAAACAGTGAATTTGAAGGAAAAACGCCATTTGAGGCGCGCGTATCAGAGTTTTTGCGCAAGTTGACAATTGAACTACAAATGCTATATGCTAGAAACCTTGGGTTTTTACACATTTCGTCCAAAAATCCTGTTGATGCTGATATTCCAAATCGCAAACATTACAGCGCTCCTGCGGGCGCTCTGACCATGTTTTTGATGCTTATAATATTTTTTTTGATGCTCATGCCCTACTTTTGGTGGTTGGACCCTATATCACAGTATATTCTCCCAAAATTGCATCCAAAGATGTACAGTAAATTCTGCTATGTTCATCAGTGGCTCCCAAACACACCATAAGCGATGGACATAGGTGGAATCCCAAAGAACCAACATGGACTCTGATGATTTTAAGCTGGCACCCATGCTGAGAATGCCCATCATTTTGCGTTTCTCATCCTCCTGGTCGATACAAATGACATCTAAGAAGATGCTGAATCGTCGACGCCAAAAGAGGATAGTGAGACAATATAGCACAAGTCCAAAAGATGTGCACCAGTTGCTTCCGGCCATCACAACATCATCAGGTGCCTGATAGGGTGGCAATATGCCGACCACAACCAATACCATCGCGATGAATGCTCCAAATGTTGAAGCAAAAAATGCTGCTGTGCCATTTTGCAAGAAGATGACCTGGGGCTTCAGTGGTGCTTTGGGCTCCCACATGTTGGAAGTTCATATTTCAAATGCTGTTATGGCAATTTGCGGAGTTATCATACAAACCCAAGCAAACAGCCTTACCCTGACACCAAGAAGCTGTCAAGACCTTCATCCATTTCCCACCATGCCAACTATGGCTCCAAAACTGCTGGATCCTGGTTGTAGCAAAGCTGAGGTGGTGTAGGTCGTTTCTACCACGCAAAGCCTGTCCGCAAAGAGCCAGAGCGCAGTAGGCCCAAGTCGCACGTAGAATGTCGGGGGATGTTGCTCTCATGTCGGGCATGTACTTCACAACTTTGGTCCTGAGTGAAACTGTGGGGCTGACAGAAAACTACATCATCGCCTTTATTTATATACTCCGAATATAAAGAAAATATCTGGACTCTGGACTGAGACCAAAAAACATACCAACTTGTATAATATAGCAATATAATATCCATATATAATTTGGCGGCACGTACCTGCTCATACATCAGGTTGGAGCGAAACAAACAGTGAGGGTGTCCAAATCAAATACTGCAAATAATCAGTGTCATGCCATATTGCTATATGCGTGACAGAAACCACAACATTCGGGTCCCCAGTAAATAACTCTCAGTCTCTGCGTTTCGTTGAAAGATGTCTCAGACTGCCCGGGTTCGTTGACAGATGTCTCAGATGCCTCGGAGGCTTCGGATGCTTCGGATGCTTCGGATGATATGCCATTGCTGGAAGCGTCGTGGTTACCATGGTCCTGATCTGGGACTCTATGCTCACCTAGCTCTCGCCCAAGAACCACTTCAAGCATAGCGGTGCGGCATTGCTGAGCCGGCTGAGCCGAAACTGTTTGATGGAAACATGGCCCCTGAAACATGCCGGAGGAGGAGGAGGAGGTTCATGCTGATGATGATGATGATGATGATGACGATGATGATGACGATGACGATGACGATGACGATGACGATGACGATCACGATGACGATGACGATGACGATGACGATGACGATGACGATGACGATGACGATGACGATGACGATGACGATGACGATGACGATGACGATGACGATGATGATGATGATGATGATGATGATGATGATGATGATGATGCTGTTGTTGCTGTTGTTGTTGTTGTTGCTGTTGTTTTCAACAATAGCCCTTCATAAGCAGTGATAATTGCATGGATGACTTAGGAGGTGTCTCACAACTCCATGCTGGAAAAAAAACATTGTAGCGTCAGGACATGTCAACCTAAAATCATGGTTCCGGAGGAGAAACCTCCCCAAAAGTGATCTGGCAATTTGGAGTTTGTCCAAGTTCTGGTTTCAGACAAAACCTTGGGATGCTTTTCATCCCAATGATTTTAAGGACATTCATTGAAGCTTGTTTGACTCTTCTACAATGGTTTCAAGCCACTAACTTTGTCCCCAAACCGGAGCCCAACGTGTGGAGGTCAACCCCGAGATACAACTTGGCCCGAAAGCTGGTCAAGTTGCTGCGGGGCGGAAAGCTGGCGCGGCGCGGACGCGCAAAGCAGAGAAAGCAGCCTTGGAAGAAGCGGCTTTGGCACCTGGAGCACGACACTTGGCGACGTTGCGGATTTTCCGCTGGTTTTGTTTTTTTGTTAGGTGCAAGGTATGGATATATTGTTATATTATACTTTTTCGGAACGCACGGCTGGAGAACATGTATATAACATGACATATATATATATAAATTTATATTTCAACAGATACACATCCTAATCATGTAGATCATGCAGTATGTTTATATATTTCTTGTATTGTGAGGATCTTACCCGAAGGTGAGTACCTTCCCTGAAATACCCTGAAACATGCGTTTGACGCTGACCCCATCCATCCATGACTCAGTCATGGGGTGGTAGCCTTGGACCTCAAAAAAGAATTTGCACATGCTAAATGTCAGAACATGTTTGGAAGACTCTGGTATCAACCACCCAGGCTGGCTACATATAATATACATGTCTAATGTGTATGTAATATAATAGAATTTAATTTGATATAATTTGATGTGATATGATCTAATGTATATATTATCAATATATAATATGAAAACGAATGACATAAAATACTGTCATGTTTCATAATATAATTTGATATAACATATCATGATATGTATCCAAACATGTCAAAGAAGATAATCCCAAGATCATGGTTTAGTCGAAAATGGATACTGTAGCTCCAGGTCTGATCTTGGAAGCAACGGTAAATCCCATTTTGTTTGTTTCACATCGCCTGTCAAGGGAGTTCCCGCTTTGGTAGTAAGTGGTAGCTTTGAAGCCCTAGAACGATGTATTGTACATATATTTTTAAGTGTTTATACACGCAGCTTGTATTGCTATGTAAGCTGATACGTATTGCCAACTGGGTGACTATGTTGCCTATAATGTGCTACCACAGCCGAAATTGATGCTTCATAGATGTTCATAGAATCCCAAGGAAACAAGCCGTTGCTTCTGTTCCCAACGGCGTTTGCATAGAAAAGAGTTTGGGGATTGAATTGTTCCAGCTTGCAAGCTGTTGTAGATACTGTAAGAGTTGTCCACCATTTTCCATCCATCATTCAACCCCAGCCAACATAGATCCCATATGAACACGTTCCCCTTCTTAACTTGTTATTGCAACAATTGACACACGTGCCTAGACACTGTCCATCACTGTCCTAACAAGTACATCAATGAATCATTTCAATTTTGCCATTCCTTTTGGAATTTCAACTTGTTCTTCTTTGGCCACTTCCCAACACTTGAGGGAAAAAACTTTGCCCTTCACGAAACCGCTTTACAAATACCTCAAGATATCACCCAGCTCATATCATCAAATTGTCCCAAACTGTTTTCCTCAAGATGAATTGATTATTCCCAAGTTTTTTGTTTGAGTCGAGTTTTTCGAAGGGTGTACCAAGCAAAACAAACAACACCTCATCCGAGAGATACAACCGTTGAACCAATGGCCCCATGGCCATCCTCCCCAAACGAGGTTTGGAACTCCATGCGGAGGTTGACTGCCAGGCGATTGCGCGAGCCTTCAAGTTGGGTGCCCCGGAGCTACGAGGAGCGAACCTCACCGAATCTCACTGACCGGTCGTTTTGGGATGGATTTTTGGGGTTAGTTTGGGGTGGTTGGAACAAACACAAATCGTTGGGAATTAATGGGTCTTAGGTGATGGATGTTGAAATGCAATGATGTTGATAACAGTTTGTTTAATTTGGAATGCATATGATTGATGCCAATTCATGTGTTTTTTTTTCAAATAGTTTTTTACTTGGAGTATTACTTTTTGTGTTTGCCACACCCGAGGTGCTGCAAGATTGATGAACTTGATGTCTGTTCCAGGGTCCATTCTCGTTGGTGAACTGATAGCCATGTTATCATACTATCCCAAATTGAAACCACTTTTCATGGTCACCAAACCACCACCAACACCCCATTCACAATGATTCTCAATTTTAGGCTGGTCAATTTACTAGGAGTTGATTGACCACGGCATGGATTTTGGCCTCCTCTTCCACAGGATGGATCGAGCAAGATGCCCAACGACTGGATATGTTAGGTCCGCAACCGGGAAAACCGTCATCTGGGAGCTAAAGAGTTTAAACCTTCTGTTTTTGAGGGTCAAATCAAAAGAACATACTGCGATGTCACACGTGTTTAATATATACAATGAATTACAATAATGTATACATATATATATATACACGTATATATCATATCATATCAGATATGTATGTATATGTATTTTGATATGCACTTTTACATTTATTAACATGGGTCAATCATCGGTCAATACACAAAAATCATGGTTACGAACTATTGATGTCAGAGTCAAAACCAACCATTTGTGAATTTTGACTGGCAGCAGGCTTCGACACCAAACCTAGGGTGGTTCCAGCTGACGTCTAACAAATAAATCCAGCACAAGGGAACCAACACAAGGGAACCGGTTTCAGGTTTCTGTTGGTGAAGTTTTCTTAGGATTTAATATAGATTCGGGACATTCACTAATTCTTTGCTGTCTTGAATTTAAACTTCTTGTTTTCTCTTTGTTAAAATTCCACACATTCTTTCAACGACCCAACATGTGCCAATAAGATTCATTGCTACATCGATGGAATTTCACCTACTAGGGCATTGTAGGCAACTAGATTTGAGATACCTCCACCTCTTGCAGTTTGTGGTTGGACAGTCTAGACATTAAAGATTTAACTACAATCTCCAGAGAGAAATGTGCGCTATTGAACGAGAAAACAGTTTCTGAACCAATACTGGAGAGTCACCACATACAAACGATATATTTTTTTTTGAAATCTGTATTCTATACATGTGATTTGTTGGCACTGAAAAGACGACCTTGGATCATGCAAAAAATGTCCATGCAGTTTGTTGTCGGGAGGTGCTTCCTTCTTGGCATATGCAGAAGAACGTTTGCCTGAGAAGTTGCCAAAGTGGGCGCAGCTTCTTGAGGATTCTTTTCGGAGATAAATTACATTTCGGGAACTAAGATAGCCCTTCCCAAGGTATAGGTTTAAAAGTGGTTGCTAAAGAAGTTGACTAGTGACTATAGTACCCTCCTTACAAATAGCAGCTTCTCGCTGAAATATGGTGCTTGGAAGATATATTTGTTTCCATTGAAATCTCTTCTGCCCAAGGGAGTGCACCCCTTCTCCCTTTCTGATAGGAAGCGAGCTGCACGTCCTTTTTAGGGTACACTAATGATATTTCACTCCGCCATGATGTGATAATTGTTTGGAAGATTGTTTTTTAAACCCCTCCCCCCTCCCACAAAAAAAAACACTACCCAACCCCAAAACTCTCCAGCTTTGGACAAAAACACACACATTACTCGAAGTCAAAACAACAAATACCAATAAAATACTGTATGGAGGTTTGAACTCTGAGTTTCAAGATTGGATGATTTAGTAGCTTCAATTTGGGTAAGTCTCTTCAGTCAATATTGTGGGGCCACGACGGAACGTAGAAACCATCAACCATGGAGGTGAGGGTCATTTATGTATAGAAAAATATATAGCTACATTTGGAAGCTATCATTTCTTCATGGCCATCCTTGATAGAATTGAATTGACATATCCAAATTCAAATTCACTAAGTAAATCTAAATCATAAAATTGTACTATACTCCAGGACATTTCTAGTTTTTGAATGATTCTGTGGCCATGACGTTGGATCTATCACTGGACTCCCCAAATTCCTAGGACCCTCAGGAGTCTGATTTTTTCCCTTCACAAGGAGCTCTTAGAAGATGCGGCTGTCGCTGCCAGCTTAGATGAAGATGAAGAGTTATCGAAGGTGGCCATGAAAGCAGTGACACAATTGGTGAAGAGTGCCTTGGATATTAACACCAGTTGATATGGTAAATATACCAGGGTACAAGGTGTTTTACATCCCAGGTGTTGCAGAACTTTTTCCATATACAGTATCATAGCCCGTGGATGGGAGACTACTTTCCTGGGCCTATTTTCAGGAGCTAATGTTAGTTTTGCGGAGTTTATTGCCCAAAAACACGAACATCCTTGGAGATTGGTTTGTTGGTGAACCACGTGGACGGATATATTTTTGGATAACCGGGCATGACTTTTGGTTGGGAAGTGGCGCTCTGTTTGGGTTGGTGGATGTCCAGGAAGGACTTTTGGACAAGAAATGCAAACAAAGTAATGCATTCTGACTTGGAACCGATGTGGATAACACGAAATAAGAATTCTATACCATAGTAGCTCAAAATGATATGATATGGGTAGTAAGCTATATGATGTCATGTATTTGGTAAACATGTCATGATTGCAAAAAGGTTTGTAGGATCAATCAATTGCAAACTGGATAAGATCCAAAGACAAACGCAAACAGTTGAGCTTGTTGATGTGGGAACACACCACCCAAGGTCTTTAGTGGCTGCGGTTCATGGGAACTCCACTAAAAATGGTTCAAGATGAAGAGTCTACACCCCCGAAATTTAACATGGAACCTGAAAATAAGTCCCTGGAAAAGGAAAGTCCTTTTGGAAAACATGATCTTCAGGTTCCATGTTAAATTTCGGGGGTGTATGCCTCACCTTTGATCACCTTTGATCTATGTCTCACCTGAAGGTTCTCTCAGCATCCTCCAAGGAGTGATGAAATGTGAACCCTCCTTATCTCCCTAAATGGTGGGTCACATTTTCTATGGGAGCTACTTCTTCCGCACCATGAATCACTGGAATAGCATAAGAGGAACAAAATCCTATCAACTCAAGAAGAACCCCCCAAAATGGTTGATGTGGATTTTCCCATGGCATCCCATAAACTAGAAGTTTGGACACAAAATTCCACAAAAATCCACGTCAACCATTGGAAAGTTTGGATTCATCAAGCAGGGGTCATTAAATTAACCATTTTGGGGGATCAAACAATGCTAATGTATGGTAATTTTGATAAAGCAAATCCTTACAACAATGCATTGTTTCTGGTCAAAGCATGGCGACCTCACACCACCGATTTCCCCCAAAATGGTGGTTTAGTAAGGGAAATCCTGTCTACTCTATTTTTTGTTGAAATCTGGGTTGGTAAAATATTATTGTATTTGGCCAGCTAGGTGGTGGCAACTCAAATATTTTTTATTTTTACCCCGATCCTTGGGGTTTCATGTTCCAATTTGACAAACATACTTTTCAAATGGGTTGGTTCAACCACCAACCAGCCAGAGATTTGTTTGAGTTGGTTTTTAGACCCTTGGAAATTTTTGCAAAGGTGGATTTTTGTTCCTCCCAAGGTGGCCTTCTTTTGGCGAAGAAGAAACTTTGTGAAGTGGGTGATCCAGCTCCTTGGGTTTCGTTTAAAAACGTATTAAGGGAAAACAGGTCCGAAGACTCAAGAGATCCAATTTTTTTCCAGATGTTGGATGGAAATTCCATGGAAAAACACACACGCATTTGTTTTAAGGTTGATGTTTTTTTTTTTAATTCTAATCTTACTATGATTGTTCAGGTTGGTTACTAGAAATCGCGAAGCGCTCTCAGCCTTCACAAATGCTGAATGGTTTGAGTCCTGAGGAAAGGCGCAACAGTTGTGACCTTATCACCTACCTTATCATGGAAGATAGTGGAAAAGTTTTATAGAATATTCTGATTCCGAACACGTGATATTTCATTGGTGGTGTAATATTTCCAGATGGCCAAAATGCGCGAAAAAAAGGGGTTATTATCACATCCGAAGGTCCAAAAAGGACTCAAAAAAAGTTGACATGATATCAGCGTGCATTTTCAACATCGGCATATCCGGATATTTAGCTCCTTTAATCAAACTGATGTTGAATGTTGTCGGATTCATGATTCACAATCCTCAGTCGCAATCCTTAGCTAACAGCACTCCAGCGATATGCTCCCAGCTTCCAAGGATGGTCCAATTTATAGACTGTTCCAACAGTTCGCCCCTGAAAATATACCATACCAAAAGGAATGTACTCTTCCAACCATCATTTTTCAGGGGCCATATTTAACTTTCGGGAGGATAAGTTTTCCAAGACTTCAAGTCAGTGATGAGTTTTTTTCGTTGTTGAGCATTGGCCAGTTAGGTAGTGGTTACGGAGAGTTTTTTTAAAAGAATGTTAGTTGATTTCATAGGTGACTCCTTTTTGTTGATAGGTTCAACTAGCTATATTTCATTTCAGGTGAAAGCTATTTGTTATTTTGGTTGGGTAGTGCTTTTATATCACTACTACTGGTTAATCGGTGGTTGGGGTTGGTGGTTTTGATTTCTCGGATCCCCTTATGAAAGGGATTGTTACTTAGGGGTATCCCGGATGAATCCCAAACCACTGGGCCCCAAACCACCAAGCAACCATTAGTTGATTATATAGTAGTGGTTTAGTCCCGTGGTCCGGATGTTATAGAGATCTTCTAACTTCCCCGAGGTGTTGGCCTTGCTTCCTGAAGATCAAGCTACTTCACTTGCGCTTGGTTTTTTGCGGAAGAGCAAATGAGTGGGATTAGAGCTGGCATTTGAAAAACAGCAACGGAGTTTAGGCTGAAGTCAACTGAAGGAATTCAGCATAATTTCTGATTCATGCGGGTCCCTGATGAGCATTGGCGGTAAAATGCAATCTAATTATAATATATATATATATACATATATGTTTTTTTAACTTGNACTTGCGCTTGGTTTTTTGCGGAAGAGCAAATGAGTGGGATTAGAGCTGGCATTTGAAAAACAGCAACGGAGTTTAGGCTGAAGTCAACTGAAGGAATTCAGCATAATTTCTGATTCATGCGGGTCCCTGATGAGCATTGGCGGTAAAATGCAATCTAATTATAATATATATATATATACATATATGTTTTTTTTTTTTTTTAACTTGCAAGTTCCGTAGAAAAAAGGAACACGGTGATTGCCTGACCTTGAACAGCAGCTGTTAGCCGTGGTTTGTTCAAGAATTTCAACGGAACAAGAGGCAGGTGAAACTTCTACAGCTAAGGTGGGTTAAGTGTAGATGGACAGATACATCCCGTAAAACTATATACAGATAGCCCCCTTCAACAATGGTGGTTTGGAGACTACTTTTTTTCTGTTTTTGTTGGTTTCAAAAAAGAGCATATTTTCAGGGTTCCAAGTTTTAGGGAGAGAACACCATTGAGATCCACTGAAAAATTGAAGAAGAGTTTGCCGACAAAAATCTTCATGAAGGGGATACAACTTGTATGAATGAATGCTTGTCTTTTTTAAGCACTACCTTGATACCTTGACATTTATTTTTGTATTCAAAGGTATAACATTTTTATTAATACAAATACTATATACATGATTATTCATGTTTGTTTGTATCTACGGTGATTGTGCTTTGTATACATTTTCGCTGAGGACTGGCACCCAGCGGTAGTGGAGTCCATCGTTGAAGACCGTTTGAAGTTGATCTTCATTGAGTCGCTTGACAATGATAGCTCGTCAACCTACCCCGCCCCCACGTCCACCCCCCCGGAGAAATGGCAGGCCTGGTTTCCCTTTAAGGATATATTAAACCCTTATTTCTGAAGGGGGGTACCTGAGGGGTAGGTTGACCAGCCATAAACCAATGCCATTTCATTTAAATATCTCCTACCAAGCAATAGTATAGCAGCAGCTTTGATGGGGAAGGGTTTTGGAACTGTTTGGAAGATGTTTTTGCTTTTTGGTGGGGTGGTTGTTTTGGGTAAGAAACATGCATTTTGATGAGATTGAGATGTCGACAAGGACTCTTTTATTGGCATCCTATTTTTATTCAGATATTTACAGACATATATATTACCAACTGCGGCAAGATTTCTTCCATCAAGATGTTCACCCCTCCGAAATTGTTGAAAAACACATGTTCCTTTTTCGTCACCGTGAAACGCGGCGCAATGCCGCTGCAAGGTATGGTAAGCGTCAGGAGGTTCACATGGATGAGGTGCGTGCCATGGATGATGTGGCCGACGAGGGCGAGGAAGGAGAAGGTGAATGTGAAATGTGTACCTTGGCTCACGGGAATCAAGAGTACTGGTACCCCTTCTCTGCAAAAATAAGGGATCCCTTTACAAGGGCCTTATTCCCAATCATTATTGGTATGATGTTACAACTATAAATGAATGGCCTATGAACAAGTTTACGCTTTGATTGGGTTTTGATTTGACAAGGGAAAAGGGTGGAATCCCTACCTCATGGTGGGCTGGTTAACTGGTCATGAAGCAAAGTCATATGAGGATTGGATTCTGAGGTTATAGATTAGCCCTCTACATTTTCGGAAACAAACAAAGCCACAGATGGTACTGGTACCTAGGGTTTGATTCAGGGGCCAAATTCTTCAACCCTGGATTCCTGGGGAGGACACCCGTCAGAATTCCTTTTCAAGAGGAATCCTCTTTGGGATGAGGCCGATAGGGGGCAATACTTATTGACTTATTGATCCAATGTTGGATTTTACATGTTATTTTTCCTTCCACGTCATTTCTATTGTTGAGGGACAACATCCTGCACCAGTTGATCTGGTAGATTTCCTGTTGATTACTGTGTTGTTAACATTTCAAGTGGTGCTGGACTGGTCCCTCAAGAGTGTGATGCGATGATTCCGCGGCATTGAATGCTTATGATTCCGTATTACCCGCTCTGATGGGCTGAGACCACCAAGTCCATTTCTGAGCGTGTGACTAGACAAGTGTTGATATTTCCATAGATTTGGGATGATTAGGGACCCGAAAGATTTTGAGAATGAAATATTTAGCACATCATGATCAAGCAGAAGAAACCCCCCATGATGTTTTTTCGGGCCATAAATTTAGAAACGAACTCAATTCTTGTGTTTTTTTCTTTCCAGCCAATTGTTGTGATCAAAAAATCCAGAACATCCTCAAAGGTTGATTCATTTGATTCTTCGTCGGGTTGTGTCAACAAGAACCATATACCCTCCTGGAAACTAACATATCAACATATCCCATTTTTAAGGTACTTTTGAGTCGATGATGTTCCGAACTTCCCGTTCGGTGGGATATGTTTTGCTTCCCTGGTGGGGACCCAATTTACAAATCCCAGACCTTCCCGGAAGCTACGAGGTCAACGTGAGTTGAAACTGACCTTCCATCACCTCATACCCAAGGACAGGTGAAATGACAGTGGTTTCGGTGTGGCTTCAAATTAGGGAACTTACAGTAGAAACTGGGGAGCTCAAATTTGGGTCATGATGTGCTCACATTGATTCGTTTTGTCGGATCATTTGCAAGCATCAATGTCTTTGGTGGTAATTATTTTGAGACACAGGAATGAGGAGTGATCGCGATGTGATACCACCAAACTGCCCCAGAAAGGTAGGAGGTGAATGTGTGTGTATTCAACTGTGTTTCTGTTTGGATTTTTGGAACAGCCCATTGTGATTGAAGTAGCGGTAAAGGTTCGTGCTTTGGGATTACAAGCACACATATTCTTATTCATCGTAGCTGTCCTGAATACCGCTTTTCCATCATCCGGCCACCGCTCTATCTGTTGCTGTACGAGGTTGATAATGAAATGTTGTTGTGGCTAGTCAGTCATTCTTACAATGTTTAATTCCGACTAAAGAACTGCTGACTCCAAATCTTATCGTATGATACCTGTGTTGGGGAATTGTGATTTCCTCCTTAAAGCAGAATCAAACAATTCATCTTTGGAAATTGTATAACTATAAGGTGCAATAGGAAGGAAGCGAGGTTTGGTCAGGGTGGGTATGAAATATCCGCGAGTGCCTATAGGTGTACGACGTTTGAAGGACACCTGGAAAATTCACCACTTTTTTTCTGTGGAATTTGTTTGGAATGATTTTTTTTGAAATTAGAAATTGCAACAAATGGTCGGGGAATGAGGAAAATTGTGCAGTCACCCTACTAAACCCAGTCAGTATGTAGTTTGAGAAATGATTGTACATTTACAATGGCATGGTTGCCAGACAAAGATGCTCTACCAATCCCCGAATTGTCATACTAGCAGAAATCCTGAGCCGGGAGTCTTGAAAATACCGGTTCAATTCAGGCAGGAATCACTGTATGTCATCGTACGTGTTTACTAAAAAGTATTTGTAAACCGACCCCTATGAATTGCAGAATGCTTTGATTTCAGAATCTTTTCCAGCTTTGACAAAAGTGATCCATCCCCTCAAGAGGTTTTCTTTACTTACAGATGATCCCTGAAATTTGCGAGCAGTGATTTTGTCACCCTGGACCTTGTATTTGGCCTTTCTCCCAGATTTCCCTTATATACATGGCTCATAGGTTGTATCACCACTACCCACAATTCAGCTCGGGACCATCCAAACATGGTCACATGGTCCATTCCTTGAGGACAAACATCCAACCTACTTGGGCAAGCGCTTGCCCGCTGGTATTGAAGGAGAGCCTACGCGATATTTCTTGCGCCTGGGATATCGACTATTGTGGAGGGCGAAGATCCGGAACTTTCGCCAAGGGTCTTCATTTTTGGAAGAGTTTATATATAGCCCTTATTGGGGTATGAGTCCAAAATCATTTTTCAATAGACAAAGGCATACAAAGGGCTAGGAAAATCTAGAGTGTTTAGCAAAATTCTGGGGGGGGGGGGAGTTACCTTCAGGAGGGGTTTGGTCGATGGGTCACTATTTTCGCTTATGGTAGTAGTTGATCATTGTTGATGTTTCATGATTCCAAAAACAGTCAACAATTACATTTGATATTCCTAATTGAGACTCTTAAGTTATACAAGACGTACAGATGCTACAGTGCTGGTTTTTGCCCACAACATGAAACAAAACCACTTTCCAAATTTGGCCTTTAGTTGGGCAGGGGTCGTTAAATTACCCATTTTGAGGGGATCAAACTATGCAAATATATGGTGATTTTGAGGGATTTTCTCTGAATAGTGCATTGTTTGGGTTGGTAATTTAATGACCCATGTTGGGGAAGACATGTTTGAATTCAATATCTAAGATGTGTATTGATTTTCGCTGGTACCGGTTGATACCCTGATTTACGTGGACTCGGACTTAGTGGGAAGACTTCAAACGGCCGTCCTACGGAGTCGTTTTCTCCAAAATTCAACATTGTTTCCAGTTGGATACGTATCCCAGATTGTTTGCATTTCAGTGATACACAGAACCAGCATGCATGTGGGAAATAAACAAAATAATGTTCATGGCATTTGCAGTTTATCTTCTACAACGGGCCCTTTCTTCAGCCCAAATCGCTGGGAGAAACCCGATTTAGCATGAGCTTTCCATAGCGAATCACAGGTCATTTCCTTCACAAAGTGTTTGAAGATATCATCATCATGATTTGTACGGACGTACCGTTGGGTAAGCTAACATAGCTCCTGAAAAGGCCTACCCAAAAAGAAAGTAGTCTTCCAACTTCCAACTAGCAATTTTCCAGGGAAACCGATGTGGTCGTTTCAGGGAGGGGCATGTTGATTTCTGTCAGGGGATACTTCAAGTAGTTGGATGCACCCCTACCAACGTACCCCTATGGGAAATCCCTATATAAGCCCTATGTAGTAGGCATAGTGGGTATTTATGGGTTGTAATCCCTGAGAATCCCTAGAGAACACAATAAATACCATGGGTACACTGTTAGGGGTAGACCCAATTGTCCCTTGATTCTGACTGAGGAACGCCTATGGACTTATGATTTGCCGCCAGTGTCACAACACTGTCCACAACATCGCCAGTAACGAGGTCTTGGCCTCTCAGTGCCTCCCACGTCAAATGGAGAAATTCGTTGCTAAAAAGACCCCTAAATATGATGCTTTTTTGGGAACTGTATTTAATCGGAAGCCCTTGTTAGGTGAAGTGTTTGCAATAGAACCTACTGGTAATCATGTTGAATATTATGTGATATTATACTTTTTAACATGTTTAATATGTTTCTACTGTATATTTATACTCCCCTAAAAATAGCTAGACTTTTAAATGTAAGCAGCAAACATGTAAGTAGTGGCATGCCAAGATCCAACAGCCTCCCAGAAATTGGCAGGTGATTCACAGCGAAAAAATAGGAAGGGTGTGGGCAGTCTGCCATGGAAGGTTTGATTGGCTCGAAATTGTGTTTAAACAAGAACTGGATGGTGGCAACTCAAATGTTCTTAATTTTCACCCCGAAAATTGGGGAAATGATTCCCGTTTTGACTAATATTTTTCAGATGGGTCGGTTCAACCACCAACTAGAGAAGTACTCCCGTGAAGTTTAAACAGCTCCCTCCTGAAAAGTTACCTTCCGGCCCCAACAGGAAAGGATTTGTCTTCTAATAAGCACCATTTTTCAGGGGCGAGCTGTTAAGATTTGGGGGGTGTACAAGTGGAACAAGTGAATTTTTTTTCAAAAGCTGGAAGTTGGAATCATCATTCAGGAACTCCCCGGCATTGAAATTGCCAAACTGCTTCTGGGAGTCTGATACTGTTGTGACTACATTTCAAGTGGTCTGAAAAGGATTGACGGGGTTCAAGAACATGGTGCCACCCCTGGTGAACAATAACTATAGTATCATTCAGCTACGCAACCAGGCTTACTTATAAACTTACTATAGCTAGGTAAGGTAAGCGTGTGCGAAGCACTCTGTTCCCACCTATAGAGCCAGCGCCTTTTTGTTCGATCCAGAATCATTCTTTTTTCAGAACTGTTGGAATGGTTCATGTCTTTCAGGTAGAATTTGCGTATACCCTCCAGCCCAGCAGGATGCTAGACTAGTCACCACCAGGATGACATTACATGTTTAGTAGGGAATCCCAATCTAAATATTAATTTGCCACTGTAGTCCTGGGGCCTAGGGGGGTACATTTGAGGTACAATACCTTGCAAAAGCTCATGGCTCATCCCGTGATCCAACGCTGGGTAGACTTTGCCAAGAATCGTCGCGCCAGCAGTGGTAAGTCTCGGTAGATTTGTTGGTGATGTGGATGGAACACCCACCACCAACTAAGGCACTCGTAGTTTCACAAGGGAATTGCATGGGAAAACTGACGATTCCCTTGGCGATTTCAAACAAATCCAAGTTACCATGTTGAAAGTATACCCTCCCTGAAACTAACATGGCCCATGAAAATCCACCAATTTGATGGTATTTACCAGGAAAGATGTGGATTTTCATGGGCTATGTTAGTTTCAGAGAGGGTATCATAATTCACTCAGAAATGAACTGCACCAAATGTGATGATGAATGACAAAAAGCGATGGATTTGCCGATTCGGAACGGTGTACAGTGAAGAGTTCCTCGAATGTCAAAAAAAGACACGGAACGCTGTGGAACGGTGAAGTTGAGTGATGACAGGCTACAGATGCATTTTTTTCCCAATCCCAGATGCGCCGAATGTATGGAATATTGACCTACATTTTACCTATACATTTACCATAAATTTAAGCCAAATGTAGGTAAGTATACCGTATACCGTATACCTATCATGAATCCTATGGGAATGAGTACTCAGTATATACTTGTTTTGAGGGAATTCTTTGGTTTGTCAGGCGAACAAGGTAGGTGAACTGTACAGTTCGAGCAGAAAGTTTACAAAGACTTCTGGGCCTCTTTCAAAGAGTGGTTGCAAATATGACGGTGTTTCATGGCAATGATGGAAAAACATGGAACAATCCCAAATTTTCTAGTTCAAATGGACAGACACTCTAGTCATGTTAGGGATCATAACAGCCTTCAAAATTCTTGGAAAACAGTCAATATCTGGTTCAAGTTGAGGATGTTTGGACATTTCGAGGGATGTTGGCATTCACTTGATCACTTGAAAATTGGTGAAAGCATTTGGAGGACAGCCAAGAAGAATTGGAAGAGAAGGAGAGAGAAAATGAAGAACTGCGAAAGAAGCGCAGCGAGGAGCATAAACTCGATGATTTCCTGGTGATTTGCTCAATCTTACTGAAAATGACTCAAAGAAGGTGCTTATGATCATGGAAAATCAACAAAGTCATGGAAGTTTAATTACTAGTTCAATTCTATTTTGGATCCCGGATGATTTTTCCACTGATTGGTAAGTGGTGAATTTTCACCTAATTGATTTGATATATGAAAATATATGATGCTAAGTCACGAATTCTCCATCGGCTCCTCATTTCCAGTTTCAATGCCGAACACCCCGGGGTGACCGCGTCCTTCCAATACGAAACGGACTCTCTTGGATCATCCAGGTAGCAATCCCCCAAATGTGTTACCTTGGACTCGATCCAGGTTTGTGAATATTGAAAGATGGGATGGGACAATTCCAACATAGCTGGGTCTAGTTGCTATAGCCATCAAGAAATTCACAAGGTTTCCGTTGTTTTGAACAAGCCGGCATGACATGTTGGATGAGCACTGCTGGAAGGTTGGGTGGAAAATTTCTAACCGGTCAGCTAGTGATGATGGTTATGGGAAAACGACAGGAGTGTGAGAAAACAATTTGGGAAAGGTTTCCTGATAGCGTTGGAGAAGTGCTTAACCTCCCATGAATACGCACTTTTTTTAATCAGGATGATGACATGGCTCAGTATTACAAAATACAGTATGCAATGCAAGGACAGTCCATGCTTATACTTGTAGTCAATATACCCTATAGGATCCATGATAGGTATATTTTACGTACAATTTATGGTATATATAGCATACATGGAGCATCTGGGTACCATGAATCTAACTCTTTTCCTGTGCTCACATCTGACCAGCGGACCAAACAGAGCCAGGACGTTCCCGTGCCGGCGACGTCCAGCGATACCGTTGCGTCAAAAATGATGCCGGGTGCGTCTTGGGGTCTCTCCAAACAATCGAGGGGCCATTGACCACCAAGATTTAAGACCTTTTTAGAGGTAGGTTGGGGTTGGTTGATTGACTGATTGGAATGGGACAATTCCAGTAGGAAACCCTGCTGTACTTCAGGGGATTTAAGAGACACACTCACTTTATCCAAGTGACATGGTCCCTTAAGGGAAAAGCATCCCAAGAGTGAGCTGTTTTACCTTCGGGGAGTGTGTACTTCCTCCAACTAGCACACAAGCAGAATTGAAAGGGACCTTCAAATTTGAACCCTTGGGGAGTGGCGCAACATGGTAGAACTTATTTGTTTCTGACTGTTTCAAAAATATGAGTGTGAGATGTGTTATGATCATTTGATGAGTTGACATTACAAACTTAAACCAACAACTAAGGCGGACACAAATCCGTGAATCATACGTACTTGCCCTGAGTTATGCAAAGAGCATTGGGTCAAACCCTCAACCGCCAGCAGTTCCTATATACGATAAGCTTTTGGCATCCCCCTGGAAAATACATGAACATGCCCCTTGGAATGTTTGCTATCATCTTGTCCGTGACACAAACTACCGTGAAACTGTGCCAATTTCACCACAAACCTGTATTTCTGTGCTTACGTTTTCATAGTTTGCATACAATCAACCATGTAAAGGTCCTCAAATTTAAATCTTCAGCAAATTTCTTTCTTGTTGAGATGAAGTCTGGCCTTTTCAGAACAAGTTTTGGTGGTCTCAGCAAAAGGTGACATGCCATTTAAGAAAAAAAATATGCTACTATCTTCTCAACCTATATGGCACCTTTAATATACCTGAATCTTCTGGAAGAAATAAGTTGGAGCCAAATCCGCTGGGGATGAATTTTTCTGCCGTCGTTTCTGAATGTTGAAGTCAGCAGGAACTTGGAGGACATTCCATTTCAGCCTTGCGTGTGTGTCGCCGACTGGTGCACAGCTTGGTTTGAAGTCACCGGGATTTCTGACAGCCTGGTGACGTCATGACTGGTTTTCGCAAAGCCTGAAAGGTGGTTCACGTTTCAGTGAAGTATATACACCTTTCACGGCTAAATAACCCAAAAAACACCTCCTTTGAAAAGGAAAATAATCATCTTCCAAACCTTCATGTTTGAGTTCCATGTTTTGTTTTTGAGAGGGTAAACTTAATTTATTCGAGTGAAATCTAGCTTGGTGAGATTTGATGATACAATTCCATGAGTTTTTTGTCATTTCAGATTTGGGGACTTGCACCAAAGGTGCACAGGCATCAATAAAACAAGGTAACAACACAAGTTTTGAGCATTTCTTGCCCACAGATCATAGATTGATATAGAATGTGAAAAAATTGGTGACAACAAACACATGTTGCAGTAACAACTTTACCACTCACGCTGTTGCAACAAGACCAGTTGGTGTCTAGAAGTTTTTCGATCGCCTGCGCGAGGTGCCATATTAGAGTGGATGAAAGTGTACTTCGTAGAGTTCCTGCAAACAAAAATCAGTGATTATCATCAAATCCCAATCATAGTGATTCTATACTTGTATTATCTAGATGACCTTGATTCCAGGGATATCCGACCTTCAGCATGTGGTGATGTGCAAGTCAGAATGGCCAGATTCCGTGTCCACTTTACCACAGGTACAACTCACTGGTGCAGGCGGGCATGGTGGCAGGTGTTGCCTCCGGACTGGGTGGATAACATTTGCCATTTTCTTTCATCCTGGTGCAACACTCCAAAGTCAACGTATACATTTAGAAAAACCTAAAAACACGTCAACATGTTATGTTTGAGGAAGTGATCCTTTTTTGCATATTTTTTCAATTGTTTTTTCTTTTTAAATGGACCAACAAGAACCACACATTTACCTGAATAAAAGGGCTAAACCGAACTTTCCAAAGACCAGCATAGCTGAGAAGGGCCATATTTATGCTGCTTGTAGATCCCATGAAGGTTTCGAGCTGATTTGTGTGTGGGAGATTCATATTTTTTCATGGGAAAGAACATGAGTTCTGCCTTGTCAGGGTGCATGTGGTGAAGTTATAAGTTGTTCAAATTCGCTTTTGGTGTGCACTGTGAAGTGGGATTCTTTTGTTCAATCAATGTTTGACTTGGAAACTTAGACTATTTCATATAGAATATTTGGGCCAGGCTTTCTCCGAATATATATATATATACATATATTTTCCTTTTTTACGAGGTATATGTATGACCAGTCATTGTCATTCTCCGGAATGAAGCGCTAAAGGGGTTGGTATTGCCATTTTATTAGTCACCCTAAGAATCACCGCAAGGAGGGGTTTGAACCTCTTTTTCCCAGAGGTGTTTTGGGGTCCTCAAAACAGGCCATTTCGAGGCCGGATGCAACCGCTCCCAGGCAATGGGAGTGAAGATGACGTCCTTGGCCGGGAATCTCAACAAAATCCATGGCGGCTTGTGTGAAAAGATGTAAACCGTAGACCATGTAGACCATATATGTTGTTGATGAACTTGTGATGAGACCCGTCACGAACTGCATAAACTGGTGGTTTTCACATTGATATCACATGTTTGTATCATGTCGAAGTTGACAGCAACAAACTGCCCCTCCTTGCACGCAACGCGTAGTTTGTTGGATGTATGAATTCCCTTGGATTTCATCGCCGGATAGTGCCCAACTTTCCGACTTTTCTGGGAACATCTTAGATAGAATGGGATGTTTTTTTTCACTCAGCTAAGTTTGGGTCAACCTGACTGTCAACTTCTGAGGACGGCTTGTATATTTAGTTAGATGTTAGGATATACTCACAAGAAAAAAACTAAGATGATATGTTCCAGTTTCATGGCTGAATATGTAGCAACTGGCTGATACGTATTCAGCCAGGAAAACACTTCATTTTTACACTGCGGAGTCCTTTATCCTCGGTGGGCGGGCGTTGTTTGGGAACGTTAGGAAGCCTTTGTTGCTTCAAGAGAAATGATGGATGATCTAATGTGGGTTTTCAACAAAAAAATCATTTTAGTGGAACATTTGAAATTTAGATGGAAGGTTTTGTGTGTGTTTTTTTCACCAAATGATTCAGGTACACTCCGGTAAACTAACATTGCAATGGGAAATCCACCATTTGAATCGATGTATCTCCTATTAAAAATGGTGGTTTTCCATTGCTATGCTAGTTTACCAGAGGGTACCTTATTTGAAGGTACCGTACCTTGTACTTACAGTTTGGCCTTGCTTACTGCTCACCAAGCTGAGTACTTAGAAGAACTTTACACTGCAGACCGATCATATTTATTTTGATGTATCCGTATCCCACAAACTATCAAACTATGTATGCTATATATGATATATTTGTGTTTCGTTTGGGGGTGTCGGTGTTCGCTATTTGATTTTCACCTAGGATCTGTTTCTTTGATTAATGTATCTTTTGTTACTGTATATACCATGAGGATTGTATCACCATGTTGACGGCAACAATCCACTGGCATAGTTTGACCGACATTCTGACAGCCTCACAGGGAATTTTTCCCCTGAGAGAAATCGTGCTTGGGTCATATCTCATTATATAGTTGGTGGATTCAAGGATTTGTTTAACAGGGAAATGATCCAATATCACCAGTGTACAGTGTACATGTTTGAAATCAATGGCTCAACCAGCTAGTTATGATTTATGGTTCACCCAATTACCTTAAGGTCAATATAGATGGCACAGATACCAATCCCAAGGTAGGTTGTCAAAGGGTCCTTATAAACCAATATGTACTGTAGGGACTGTGCCATCTACTTTTCAATTGAGATACTGTACATCCAAGGCACATGTCCTTTCTCTTTTAGTCGCAGGTGGCGATTTAGGCGAGCTCGGGATCCTTGACAAACCTCGGATTCGTGGCGAGCTGTTTGTTGGAGAAGTGGTTGATTTACCTACAGAGAGTTAGAACAAACTAGACACTTGTAACCAAAGTTTTGGAACAGGCAACGCATTCGCAACTATGGCAAGTTGTGGGAATTGTTGTGGGTGAAATTTACAGTAGAGTGATTATGTATATGTAGCCGGTTTAAGCTGGTTGTCACGGGCATCGTTTTTGTTTTCTTCTTAGCTACCAGGAAGTTTCGTTCAGCACATGGTAGCTGGGCCTAACAAGGTCACCAAGGTTGTTTGAGGGGTCACCCCAACATCCTCCAACACAGGGTTCAATTCTGTTGATTTTTTTTGCATGAGTTTAGTATGCTGTAAAAACTACAAGTGTTATTAAAGAATGCTTGGGCTTGGGAAAAAAGTGGAAAGTGTTTTTCTTGTTTTTTTTAGAAATGCAGATCACATTTTAGGCTGTAAACTTGCTTTCGTATTGGTTTTCAATTACAAAACAGACTCCCCTTGTAAAATGCCAGACTAATAGGGGGGGTTGATTAATAAAGGGTCAAGGGTTAGCAGTGGCTGATCCTGAAAAGGGAGATTCTGGATCTGTTGTGTTAGGTTCGGAGGATTCTGAAAACGAACATGTTGTTGAAATAGAACCTTTACTAGATTGTGGTTTTAGGTATTGTTTATTTTCACCCCTACCTGGGGAAATGATCTATCTTTCAGATGAGTTGAAACCACCAACTAGTATTTCTCCGCCATAGAATATACGAAATTCTCATAAATTCTCCAAATTTTAGTTTTCAATCAGCAAGGTTGTCGGGGACATTCTCACCACAAGAACTACTACAAAGGCTGGTTGTTGTGCTGGTTGTTGTGGGCGTGTGACGTGAAACACCAAGGATTGAAATTGACATGAGCAATAAACAACTCCAAAGATACTAGGCGGTCGTTTCCACCATTTTTCGTTTCAAAATTTTGACTCGCATCCTTGCGGGGATGATCTAACCTTGCTGTGATCCCCTCTCTGAAACCAACCAACACCTTTGGAAAATGGTGGAATGATGTTTGAATGAGAAAAGTTGAGAGGCTGAGAATTGCCTGAAGGGCCCATCTCAAGGGGAAGTGAATCTATTGGAAATGACTAAAAGCGTACTGTATTGTTCCAAAAATCAACATTTTTGGAGGTTGATGACTTGGAGACAATTTTGGTTCATACTGTAGCTACCCAATTCCAAAAATATCACTTTAAGGTACTCGGTAAGTCGGCCTAATTCTATAGTGATTAGTTAAGTCTTATTGTGACGAAGAATTGACATTTTCCGGTGGCCACGAAAAAAATGCAGGTTATTCGTGATTGACGATCAACTTCAATCCTCCTTGACTGCATCTGTATAAATGTCGTTTGGGGCAGCCAGCCAACCATGCCCTTTCGGATATGGTTTGAACAACTGAATTTGGAGACCAATTGCACTCTCCCTGAGACCAACACATAGCTCCTGAAAACCGGATGATTGGAAGATTGCTTTCCTTTTGGGGCCCGGCCTATTGTTAGGTGCGAACTTTGCTGTTAGTTTCAGGGAGGGTAAAGGCTCTCCCTTTTTCGACAACTTTTGGGCACCATGCCTTTTTTGTAGGGAGACATCGTTGAATTCGCGGCTGTTGGTGAGGCCCAAATTCCAACACTATGTGCAGTTCCTACAAGATGCGCTAGGCACAGCAGCTGAAGTCTGGGGTGATTTTCCGTTTGGGACCTAACGGAAGTCTATAGGTGATATTAAATGTGAAACGTTGATACTTGCAACCATCCCAAAAATGTTTAAAAAAAACAACATGGCTTTTTGGGTTCATCAAAAAAGTACAAACACAAACTGCCAAATGTATTTTAAAAAAGATGCGAAGGTTGCTACTTAAAGAAACCCATTTTTTGTGGTTTCCAACTTTCTCGGGGTTTCATTGTGTTGCTGTGTTTGTTTAATCACCTTAACGACCAGTCCAGAAGGGGGTTACTTTTGGTAATCCAGGTGTCACATAGTTTTTTTTTTGACAGGAAGACCTGGAGCACCTCGGTGAATAGAAACCATCCAACTGACTTGGTACATTTTGGCAGATTTTTAAATACCTTTCCCTGAAACTAACAGCGAGATTTTGCACCTGAAAATGGCTGGAATTTGGAATATACCAGTTTCTTTTTGGGACGTTTAGGCCTATTTTCAGGTGCGAACTGTTAGTTTCAGAGAGTGTATACTTTGGGTTGTCCCCCTCCCAGAATTCCAGTGGCTTAAATGACGGTTTAGGTGGGGATCCCCAAGCCTAAAAAAACTAATAATCCTTGTGGTGATTGTTACTGGACAGGGGTTGCCTCCCCAAAATACACTCCCCCAACACGAAGATTATCGACAACATTTCTCCACCAAACTACAAGTGACTTCTTGTTCAGCTCCTGTAGCTAAGTTGAGTATGGATTCTATTCGTTTTTCGAAAGGTCGGTGTTTTCAAATATAGACTCGGACTCCCTCCCCGATTTGTAGGGCGGGCATTTAATGTTGATATTACTCAACCACTTAATCATTTGGATGTTTCCAAAAATAGGGGTACCCCAAATCATCCATTTTTATAGGGATTTCCATTATAAATCATCCATTCCGGGATACCTTCTATTTTTCGTATTTTTGGAAACACCCATTTAGTGATTCTTGAACCATGGTGTATTCTTTTTGTGATTGGGCAAGGTTGGTGATTGAGACTATGTGAGGCATTTGTAGTTTTTTTGTTGAAATCCATTTCATCAACATTCCCTAGTCACCAACAAGAATCATCAGTCATTGGCTGAATTACCTGGATTTTAACGTACATGCCTTGATTGTAGCTCCCTTAAGGTATGTAAAGTATGCAAGGCCTGTATAAATGATTAACATATATTAAACATTAACTGGGTCGTGGTTTCAAATATTTTTTGTTTTCACTCCTACTTGGGGAAATGATCCCATTTGACGAGCATATTTTTCGAATGTGTTGAAACCACCAACCAGTATTTTAGATGCATAGATTTGTAAGACAAACTCCATGATAGCTGTTTCATCTACCTTTACCCCAGTCTCATACATGGTTTCTTTCCCCTATTTCATCAACCGCTTTTTCTGCACCTACACCGTGTGTAGGTCACACCAGTGATGCTACGGATCCATTGGAAGGTAGTCATGAAGGTGAAGATGCAGTGCAATTACTTCACCGTGCTGCGGCGTGGGAACTGGCATGTTTTTGTTTGTTTGTTGCAACAAAATTTACTGATACTGTTGATGGCTGAAATCCGGCTAGCCAGCTGATAGGTAGTTTATCCCATTATTTACAGGGTTTTATACATCACAGGTGGTGCAGGATTTCCTCCATCAACAGTATGGATCAGTTGGATGATGCAATTTGCTTTTCTACCATTGAGATTTGTGATGTGAGGAGAAACTGTTTGGAACAGTTTCCAAAAAAAAACACACGATTTTAAGTTGCAGTAGAGGGTTTCAAGCCCTTTGATCTTAAGAATCTATCAGAGGTGGAAGAAGAATAGATATATACACATTGCTAAATACCTTAATCAAATGATACTTTTGGAGCGACACATATCTAGCTAGCCCGACGGTGAACAGGTGCGAAAACTACTCATTCTGGTCACAATCAACAGGAATATTGGCAAAATCAATGTCGTTTTCCGGATGAAGTGTCCATCAACCGTACCAGAGATCCCATTTCGGGGATGTGAAACTTCCAAGCACTTGAGGTGTGTAGTTCTTTTTGAGAGGTACCAAGAGTAATAGGTAGCAGAGTATCCCCTAAAGCAGCTAGTTGCACACAAACAGCACTTATAAATTCACTCAACTATCCTTTTCCAGGGGCACATTGTCAGGGGTGCAGGACCTCCCTCCCCCCAGCAAGACTGCAATCTGAAAGCTTATCCCTGGAGGTCAGTGGAGATCGACAAAGAATTTTGGGGCCCTAGTTTCGGACTTCTTTGCAATCAAATTTGGTACGGTCAAATGTACTTTTAGGTTTACAGCACTAGCACTACAGCATTTACCAACGTCTTTTTTAATTACATCCATGTACCAACATTTTGCAGTTGAAAGTACCAGTATAAATCTATATTATACATTTATTATTTATCATATTTAAGTCGTCTATATTAATAATTTTACATCCATATAGAACTTAAATGGATGATGATATGCTTCAGCATCGCCGCGTGAAAAACCTGACCTTTTTGGCAGGGCTGGTTCTGTGGTGCTCATCGATTTTCTGATAGGCCGGGGACCTGGAGACTTTGAACGATGACACTTGGATAGACGTAATCTGTGGGTACGTTTAGATGAACAACCCATAGGTAGCATCCCATGGCAAGAATTGATGGGATATGTAACTTATATTTGGTTGATGCTTATGGTAAATGTAGGTAATTGCTGTAAACATACAATACCATGCATGTCACCTTAAAAGGGACCATTTCAAAAGGAAAGCTTTGTGTTTCAACCATCCTTTTCAGGAGTGTATCTTAACAATATATGAGTTATCAACGAAAGTGCAATATAGACACTAATCTATTCGTACATCAACAATGAGCATTTAGCATTTTCGTTGAAGCAACGTATCATTTGTGCCTGCAAAGCAAATCTGATGAAGGTTGTGGATTTTCTCCACTGTTTCAAGGCAGAGCTTCCATGTTTCAGGGAGTAATTATCATTCATAATATTGGCATAGAAGAAAATCATAGAATAATAGATTGATCAACCTCGTAACCCAATTTAATTGATGATTCATACTCTTTAGTATCATGAGTGGCCGACATTCAAAATGTCCATCCAACAGATGTTCTAAAGAACCTGGTGTTGTTTTGCTTACGATCGGCTTATTGTCGCACCATTGTTTCACTGGCAGGTGTGACCCACTTTGATCTCCACTTGACAAGTTGAACATGTCTGTTGGGGACTCTTTGGTCCCATCGGGGTTAGCCACAAGTGGGGCCAACGACTGCTTTAATGCTTCTTCTTCAGGGCTGTCAACCCTGGCTTCTTCTCCACCGACCACCATCCGTAGGAGCTTAATGGCAGCATTCCTTAGCTTGGTGCGATCATTCCCAGCAATGGGGGGCAAGTTCCTCATTGGTACGTAGTCCATATCCTAGGCTAAGACACGTGATAACATATGAACATTTCATATAACGGTGGTTCCACCACCTAGTCAATCAATCATAAGCAAGGTTTAAACGAATCATGCTCTGAATCAATCAATGATTTCATGTTCAAAGCAATCAATTATTGTCAATCCTGATTGCCTGGATATTTCACATGGAACCCAAACAATGTTTTCCAACGGGGCATGTTCAGCTTCCATGTTAATTTGTTTGGTGGATTGTATACATATATTATGAGTAGTTTTATGCAGTCAATTTGCTGACGCATCTATTTGTGATCATCCACCAATAAATGACAACCACACAAAAGCTCCTTTACCAGGTTAGGTTCGTGCATATGATTTGATTTGGAATCTGTGTTTGGTAAATTTATACAGACTATTGACTATGGGTTGGGGGTATCCCCCACCCACTAACTGTGAAATAATAATTATCAGTTCATTTTTATGAAGGGCCCCCTATAAACCTTCACTTTGCACTGTTAGTGGGCCGGCAATACCCCCAAACTACGGGAGTTGTTTACACACTCTTGGCCCCCATGTATCGGTTTATGTGTCCGCCGTAAAGCACAGATTCCCCCCTTATGTCGTCTTAGGGAGCGCGTGCTTTTTAACATGCGATCGGCCCCCAAGAGAGGTGGTGGTTTTGCTCCCGTGGATGGACATTGCAGCAACAAACGTTTGAAGGTGAGATGGGCGACCGGAAGCAATGATGAAGGATGTATATAGCTTTTGGATATCCCATTTTCCCAGGATGCAAATTCTGTACAACATCTCGAGATCCAAAAAAGGTGGTTTCAGTGGTTTCATGATTTCCTCAGTGAGAAAGGAATCCTCTTACCAAAACCCTCAAAAAAGGAACCTATTTTGTTGTTTCGGTCGATCTTGTGAAAGAGGTGACTTAGATATTTTAATATAGGGACACATTGGAAACCAATGTCGAAAGTGTCGATAAATGTTCTTCCCATGTTATTTCCCCCTTTTGTCATGGCATTCTTCTAGTGAAGATGATTGAGATGTGTTTCATGTCAGGACTCCAAAGTATATGTATGACTGTATATGTAATATGCAATAAAAGAACATAAAAGATATTGATATGAATATTATTATTTTTGAAATAATGTATACTGTGCACACAAACATTCATGGTCCGTTGTTATATTCACTAATTTGGTGCCAAACAGTGCACATGTGTGTTTCACGACGAAGTTTCTTGTTCGGGACTGGATTTAAGACAAAGCTTGCTTGGAACAGATTTAGTCAAGAGTCAAGAGTGATACATTGATACTTCCTCAATCATTGTAGATAAAGCAATATGTATTAAACAGTGAGGTTCGGGCACCATTTGTTCCTTGGTTTTTTATCCTAAATTCTATTGGAAGCTGATTCCGTGACTGCTCCAAGAACTGGTACTGGACGTTGAATGCACTTCAACAACAGTGACCACGTATATCGATTCAACCTAAATGAACCCCAAATGACAAGTCGATAAAATGGACTCCTAAAATAGTTGTTGTTTGTTTCTTAGGTCTAGAGTTCCCCCCCCCTTCTTTCACGAGATTTTCTCAACAAGTTCGGGGGTGAAACTTTCATGCATTTTAGATGCAGGTCGCTTGGGATTTGTTCATATATACTTAACACATTTTGGGGTCATTGATTCATTGATAAGAACCTTTATGGATGCAACATAGATCACAAAGGATTCGCAAAAAGGACTTAAGGTAAAGGATATGATTTGATATTTGATACATCAAGACTGGTGGAAATGCCACCATCTATATACACTGGAAATGGTGTGTCACAGCTTTGATAAGACAAAGCTGAGCACCACACAACCACATATGGGCGTATTTCCTAATATAGATACATCTATTTCACGATTTTGAAAAGCTTGTTGATCCGTATATCTCGCATGATTGACTGTTTTGAGGATCACCGTTTGTTGCCATGAATTTCTCCATAGCACAGACACCCTGTCTATCTGATTTTCTTCTTCAACAAAAAAGATATTGAGCAGAGAGTAGATGTGTCCGAGGACACTTTTTAGTGGAATTATATATGTATGTATATATATATATATCCACAATTTTGTTTGTTACATCTATGTATCAATCAAGTATGAACAATTAAATGTGCGGCAATTTGGCAATTGTTTTGTTTCTCATGCAGAGTAAACTAGTTTACACTATTTACAAGTTGAAGTAATTTGGTTGATTGCTCGACTTGAAGCTCATGGCACACTTGGAAGGGCCACTTGTCCGAAGGTTCCCGATGTTTTTGTTCACATGTGACGTCGGCCCTGCTCAGTGTGGGTATTAAGCCGTTTCTTTTTCAGTCTGTCAAAGATTGGGGGTTCAGGTTTTGTATGGGATTTGGAGTGGAAACCGCCAACCTTAACCATCCTTTACCAATAATCAACAATTCCTTGAATTAGGTGGGACTAATGACAAGTCACGTTTCCATATCCCTCGGGACCCTGTTGTATGTCGGTGCTTGGTCCGCGCGTTGACCTGTAACACAGGGATGTTTGATCCACGGAACTCAAACATGACCCTTTTATATAGATGAAAACAGGTTTGACGTTCACTTGAAAAGGTATGTAGGGCGGGGCTCGGTAAACCTTAGGATAAACTTCAAATAACATCTCGCTTTGATGTATATATATATATTTATATAAACATAGTTATAGATATATATGTATATTATATATTGGCATATTTTTTTTCGCGACCAACCCAAGTAATTATAGTCATATGGGTCTACCTTGAATGCAGCTGAGCTGGTTGCTTTTGTGAGAGTAGCCTCGGGTGCTTCATAAATGAGACCAATAATATGAATGTCCTGTCGTGTCCTTTTTGTTGGGTTTCATTCCATATCATGCCTATGGCAGCATATGGCATGTTTGTTGTTTCTGCTATGATGTACCTGATTTACGTATTAAGTTGGGGTCATGTTCAGCCATGGGTTTTGAGGGTTCATTCATCTTCAACTAAAATGATATCTCGGTCTACAAGGACCTGGGTCGTCATCGGTGGTGCCGACAAGGGTGGCATTCTCGTTCGACACGGCGAGGAGTTGTGACTTGGTCAAAGGAATGGTAGGGAGGTGGCCTTCCCCGAATTCGGATTTAACATGAGTTCTTTTGGGGGACCACTTTTTTGGCATCCGAAAAAAACAATTCAAGATTTGGCCGCAAAGAATGGCATAATGACGTGACATGTCATGGCCTCCCAAACGTATTGGAATGTTCAGTGGACCGAAAGATCATTCCATCGAGCTCTTTACTAACCGTGAAATGATGATACTTCTTCAGTTCAAAGATGTTGTGGTTCTGAAAAGCTTGACTTGAACGTCAAGTCATGGCGTTTGATAGTAGAATTGATCACTTGGGGTGGGATTCCTACTTTTCTGATGTTTCATTGTTTGGTAGGACATAATTTCCAGGACACTGCATGGAATAGACGGTATCAATATGCCAAAGGTCCTACACGTTGTTCACAAGTTGTTCATGTAGCTGCTCTCCTCACTGGAAATGGGTCGTTCCGGAAATTGGGGTTAAAGGAATGTAAAGGACGGTCCCACTTGTGAACTGCTGCAACTATAGGCATGGTTTCAAACGATTACAGTACGCACCTGAAGACAATGATCATTTCACACATCCAACTTGTTTCATACAGATTCATACACGATAAAAAGATGCCATATTACAGGACAAGCTGCTTTTTGCACCCCTGAAATTTGTATGGCTGGATCCACGTGCTGAGATAGACTGTAATTAATGTGTTTTTGTTCATCCAGGAGTTTTCAAGAGTCCGCCAATCATCATTTTTATGCCTCACGCTTCCTTGTTATTTCTACTTAAACCCCCCCACCTTCCAAAAAATGCAAGATGAAATGGAACCTGAAAGTTTCCCACAGATTTGAGTCTTCAACATCTCCAAACATGTGCTAATATACCAAACTAGTTGGTGGTTTTAAATATTTTTTCTTTTCACCCCGAAAATTGAGGAAGATGAACCCAATTTGAATATTTTTTTCAGATGGGTTGGTTCAACCACCAACCAGAAAATGTACCAAATTCCTCCATTTTTCCGTTTTTTTTGTTGGGACGAAAACACCGCTGCCTCAGAATCCACCCACCAAAAGAAGGTGTTAGGTGAGAGGTGATGACCCAACCCAGCATTTTTTTGGATCCATGGGAAATTCCATATTGACGGTTTTAACGTCGTAGGATTTCGGTCACTGGTGTTTTGTGAAACAAAGTTTTTTCAACAAGTATAGTTGAACCACCATCAGTTCTCCGTTTTATATTGTTTTTTATATTGGGGTGTTTTGTGAACAAAACGTTGGAACAATGATGTTTCATGATTTCCCTGTGTATGATTTGCTGACTCATGATTGTAAGCTGTTTCCAGAAAGTTTGATCACATACCCTCCTCAAAAACAAACATATCCATACATAATCCCTAAAAATTTGTGGTTGGTTCAGATTTCAGATGATTCATTTCCTTTTGAACATGGCCCCTTTTTAGGGGTGTAACTGTTTAGTTATCGTTCACTGTTGTTTTTGGTTCCAGTTTCTATGGGCGACGTCGCAAACGCTTCACGCTTCACCGAGGTCCTCAGAGGCCTTAGATGAAAGGTTGGAATATGGTGCTCTTTTACAGGCACAGCGGGGAGCTAAACTTCCCGACTTTCTTCAAAGTTCCTTTTTAGGGAACGGATAGGATATCCCACCTTGAGAAAAGGTTCTGACTTATGAGTTATTATCTTCAAAAGTGCCGTGGCAGGGGATATGGTAATTTCAAAGGAGGGTCTATTTTTTCAATGTGTGGCCGGATATCAATTTTGTCGCTGAATTTTGGTTGAAGAGACCCGGAGTATATTTGTATACATAATGCATGTACATATTTGGACTGAAGCAGGCTTCTCAGTAAGTATTCTATCAACAAAAAAAATCCAAACCAGAAAATTGTTCAAATAATGCCATACTTTGGCCAGATCTACAGCAGTCGAGTCCTATAGGGTCAAAGTCCTTTGGGAACTGCTGGATGTTGAAGCCTGATAATTCAGTATTTTGAGTCGTAGCTTATAGCTTTTCCTACACCTTTTGTTGCCCTGAAGATGTTTTTTTTTCATATTCACTAATGTTTTGTTGTTTGTAAGCAGATTCATATCAACTACATATAAACCTATAGACACAATACTTGGCTTTGTAATTACTGTTCATGCATATGTTGTAGTGCCTCAATATTTTTTGAATACCTCTTCAAGATGGCAAAATCCATACAAAATACAGTCAAAGGTTGGAGTTTTCATGTGATTTGCCGCGCAGGAGGAAGAGTTGAAGGGCAGTCGTTTGAGATATCGAAAGATCTATGGGAACGGTCCAGAAATGGGTTGGATTAGTTGCTCGGACAAGAATGACAAGAATGACGACTTAGTGACTTAGTGATACAAAAGAAGCACATTTCATTATCAGAATTACCACTGATTGCANGGGGGTACACATCCATGTAAACCCTTAAAACCCAAAGAATGACTTTGAGGAAAGATGGGGCGGAGTGCCGCCACTGCAAAACCGATAGGGGCCCACCCTATTTTGGGATGTCCTTTCGCCATGTACCAAATTTCGTCCGTAACTCATATGATTATGATTTGCTTCCCTTTTTTGGGAGGAGGAGGGGAGCTGCAGCAGATATCGGTTCTGGTCCTTCGGGGTGGTCCAGATTGATTTGCAATGAGTCACCCTGCTGTACCAAACCACCCTTTCATGTTCAAGCTCTGAACCCTGACTTCCGTTCACGTGAAACTCACACCACACTTCTATGTATATGATGTATTGATATGGGTGTTTCCGAAAATAGTGGTACCCCCAAAACATCCCAAAATGATCATTTTTAGTAGGAAAACCCCATGGTTGTTGGGGAAACCCACCATTTTAGGAAACCCCCATATATACGCATGATACATCGATTCATACTCGTACCCACATACCTTCAATGCTACGTAATCATTCACTTCATACTACTAGATTGTAGGAAATTTTGCCGAAGGGTTTTCCTCTACAGTTTCCTTGGTACCATTGCCTTCCATCCTCAGGCTTTTCCGTGACGAGGGGTCTGTTTACAAGGTAACTACTACATTACCAACTATGTTGATTTCAAAAGATGCAATAATATACTGGTGTATTTGGATGTGTTTCCATCTTAGGGTACTTTCAATAACCTGTACATTTTTGCATATAAACATATGATCAACATCTAGGTGAATTTATACCAGTCCAATGGATGCAAATTGGGGGTTGTTGAACCACAGTCCATGGTGCGACGAGTTGTTGAAGGAATCATTTTAGGAAGTTGATTCCGAATGAAATCGATGCGATGCTAGGAGGGATTGTGAGCATAAAAACTGGCGATTGTGCAAGCTTAATTTGAACGAAACAAAACATCCCAAGTTTGCTCTAGTCACCAATTGATCATCTGCAAGGGATAGATATGAAATCCAATTTCCAAGGATGACTTTTTCATAGGGTTGAAAATCTATTCACAAAGTGATTTGAAGGTAGTTGTTGTACATTCACCCATTCCATACTTCACGGACCCCCCACGCCCAAGTTCTTAATGCAAGCACATGAGGTACTAAAATCCATGGCAAAGAACTGGTGACGCGAGTGATGCCACCACACTTGACAAAGCTTCAAGGTGCAACTGAAATTTCACCCAGTGGGGTAGATAGGAGAAATCAGATTTGTTCGAAGGGACTTACTCATGATATCTCATGATGTAATTATTTGTGGAGGGTTTTGATTGGGGGTGATGGGCACAGCTTTAATATGCATATATAAAGATATGTACTGTAAGAATCATGAACAAAAAGTGCAAGGAATCAATCGTTTGCTTATAATATATATACTTGGTATTTTACTATGCCAGAGACACCTGGATTGGTAGCTGGTTTGTAGATCCCTTGGAGATTTTCCCTTTGCTCAACTTGCTTTGGTTGAAACGGGACTGCTACGATGAGAGGTTATAGGCAGTGATATGGGGTCGGGTGATGGCCAGAGCGATGGCTACAACTGGCTATAACAGTTGATGGTGACAAATAAATGTGGTTTTTATGTTGTAAATTCATGCTATGAAACTGACATGCTAGTTTTTGTTGTCCTATTTTTTGACTTTTTTTCCAACTGGATTCTTTGTGGAAAACACTTTAATAAATCAGGAATTTTCATCGCTATAGGAATCAATCATTTGGGCAATCCAGAAAGACCTCACCTAAAGTCACAGGAAGAGGTTGCTAGTTTAGCAGGCAGTTTTCCCGACAAAATGCCCTGAATAATTTGGTGAATTGTGAGTCTTTACCAACATGTTCATATATAGCGCTACCGTACGTATATATATATATATATGTAAATATACACATTTATCACATGTATATATTTATATTATACACATATCATGTATCTATGTATGTATTCTACAATATGTTATTAAATGTTATATATGTATCCAACACATACACATGTGTTGGATTCAGTAGCAACCAAAACAAACAGCCTGAAAACATCAGGTGCACGTGGCCGTGCTGTGCCAACTGGAGATCCAGAGTTGACCTTCTACGCCATCAGTGATGTTCACGTGGAGTTGAAGGTTGGGAGATGTTGGTTTCGTGGCTTCCGCTTGGTTGCCCATCCCCATAAAGTTCCAGAAATTGCACAAAAATGAATCAGATTACAAGCTCCCAATAGAAAAGGACAAAGTGATGACTCAGAGACATATTGAAAGAACTGTTGTTTGTAGAGTTGATTCATTTTTTCTGTAGTAACATGTTGTCTTGCCTATATGTCCCTGCCTTTAGGGTAGATTCTGCTTATAAATGACCACAGGGAACATGATGATCCTCAATTTTTGTGTTGGTTGTGTTCTTGTATTTTGATCTGAAAAGGGTAAGGTCCAGAACAAATATTTTGGGAGTTTCACCCTGGATTTTTGGAGCATTTGACCTACTTCAAAAACATATGTATATAAAGAGTTGCTTCTGTTTTTGTTTCTTGGCCAAAAAATCTATGCCCAAGGGTTACACTTAGGATTCATCCATGTTTTCTTGTTAACATTTGACAAAACAAAACACACGTAACTTTCAAAAGAATTTGTTTTACTTTGCGGAATTCGTATCCTTCATCTTTGGACTAACTTTCCAGGAGAACATGCAATGGCTCAAAGATTTGCCACGTGTCTTCGGCGGAAAGACGTGAATGCGGTTGAGATCCAGAGAATTGCCGCACTATAGGTATAACACTGTAATCAAACAACATCATACATCATATGAAATTATATGTCACTAGAAAGAGGTAGGCACAAGCATGTTCAGTAGAGTTGTGAATGTGATAATCCAAATCTAAATGCATGTGAATCGAAAGGATCATTGCTTCTGATTGCTTCACTACAACTCTTTGCCAGGAGAAAAGGTCAATCAGTCACTTAAGTACTGGGTAGTAACCAAACCGCCAAATGGTCATCAAAACGAACATTCTTGTTTGCTTAGGATTGGGAAAACCTCTAGAAATACCCACTTAGTTTAAAAAACGAGTTCTGTTTGGTGTCCCTTCCAAGATGTGTTTTCAAACATGCATGAAAACCTATGAAATTAAGTTTAATCTACCAACACTCCTGTCGACTCACAAAACTCCGCTAGTAACTGGGAATTGTTAAATGAATTGATGCACCGCTGGATTTTGTCTATCAACCGGAATTTGACACGTTGACATTTCCAACGTCCAAAGTTGTTTGACCCGTTTAATGATGCTTTGTATTAATTTCTTGTTTTGTTTCTAAGGATATTTTTGTATGCTGCGAAGTAAGAACAAAAACCGGACACATGTGTTTGTCTCTAAATTAGGGACCTCCTAAATCATCAAATCTAATTGAAAGGCATACCAAGGACAACCCAACCTTACTAGGAAAAAAAGGTAGTTTGGCAAGGGAATCACTTCACAAATATTTTCCGTTATATAAGTATTTCAGTTTGGTGAATAATATAGTTCAACCATCTTCAACCAGGATAATTTATGATGGTGCATCTTACACAATTTGAGAGTAATGCGCCGAAAACTGCAACTACTCAGTCTTTTGATGATATGTTGCCGTTCAGTCGTGATATGATACTGCAGCAACACCCCACCTTTTTGGTCACTTTGCATGGCTTCCCTAAGGATTTCCAGACTCTGCTGTTTTGGTTGCAGGAGATTTAGGCGTCAGCCTTTTGCAAGCCACTCGATGCTTCAGAGTTTCTGTTTTGGTGGCTGTGATTTTGGGGGAGCATTTAGAATGTCAGGGAGGATGGATTTCCCTAAATTGTGTTTGTTTTTGTTGCTACTTGGCACCAGAATGCCCAAAGACATCAGGTGTGGTGGTGGTGGTGCGAAATGGGAGTTTCGAGAGTATTTTTCCGATGTTTTTAAGGGGATGATCCAAATTCATGAGCGGATGTTTCAATTGGGTTGGAATGAGCCACTACCTACTGTAGTTGTGTTTTCCCGCAATTTTGGAACACCTTTGAGTCAATTTTGAGTCAGCAGTTTTATAAACTGGTACCTATAGTCGGTGCGGTTCCCTTTTGGTTGTGCTCGTCCTGAAGGGACTAGATGGGTAAAAATCAGCAGCTGGCTGTTCCTCAAAGCATATCTAAGTTGAATTGTTTCAAAAAAACATGTTTGCACATGGCATCCCATCAAAAGCCTGATATGGGTTTAAATTTCATCATTGGTTCAGAATCATTAGTGATTCTTTCTGGGATGACTTTTGCTTACACAAGTCGACTTGCGCGATTGCAAGTAACGTTGATTATTGCCTCCCAATGTTTTTTGAGGGAAACAACATAAATATATTATCCATAATTGTTATAATACAGATATAGTATGTGCATATATTTCATGATATTTCAATATACATATATATTGTGTATATATATATAATATATATATATGTATACATGCAAGCATTGACAATAGTGTTCGGACATTGAAATAGATTGTGAGTACACAGGGTACCTGAAAATGTTGCCAAGAATACATGTGTGTTTGCGTGTATCAACATTCTCGGGGCCAAAATACCAATGGTTGCTTTACCAGATCCATCCTTGTATGGCATGTCTGTCAGGGATTAATGTGGGATGAAACTGGGGCTGATGGTTTCAATGGCTTTGTGACCTTTAAGGGAAGCAAACTTTCAATCAGGTTTACACATATGTATTTATATGTATTTATATATATATATATGTATATAATATGTAGGTTTACCTAAGATGGGATGCAAAGATGGAGGTTTGGTAACTATTCCAAAGGTTAACAGTTTGTGTTGCTAAATCGAGCTGCCGGCATGCGTCTTGAGCATGTGTCGAAGAAATGAAGAGTGTCCAACCCGAATCAACTATGTGTTGTGCAGGGGTTTGATAGGGACCCAATGCAATGGTTTTGTTGTTACGCCTGCAAACAACACTATATACTTCCCGAAACAAGCAGGGTGGAAACCATGACGCATCGTGCTAGCCGGAATGCTATGTATTGCAAATGCTGACAGCATCACTGCAAGAATTCAATATCATTATCCAACTGCGACTATTATATGTCAATTATATTCAAAAATCACAACAACATGTTGATAATAGTAGGGATTCATTTTGTCATATAGCTGTTGGTTTGTTTCAAAATGACATGGAGATTCTGTAGCAAATCATAGGACCTAATAACCTCACGATATGATGGACGAAGATGACTATAGGATCCATGGGACTGGTATATTTACCTACATGAAAACCATACAAATCAACCAAATGTATTGGAAGATACCATACATGGATTCTATGGGATTGGATATTTTGTAGATTAAAATATGCCTCAATATGATGGCTGAATCCCAGCCAAAAAATATCATTTCGAAGGGTTGCGGGGATTGCTTCATATACATTTTTACGGCTTCATACGGCAAGGTCCGACAAGCTTTGCGACTCTTCAAAGAGAAATTTACACATGCACCTTGGGTTGCAGCACACCGAAAAAATGAAGGACGTCACAAGAAGTAGTTGCGACAGTTGGATAGTTGGATAGGTGGGTTTTCAAGGAGTGAATTTCCCCTTTGGAGAAAGAACCCTGACCGTTAAAGCCCAAGAAAACCCCGAAAATTTCCTCCACGGGTATTTTCGAATCCAACTGAGGTGTTTTATTGCTATGGCAACCACGAAACCTGGTGTCACAAGAGTTTGGGTGACGAGGACTGTCCACTGCATTGGACCCATGGTTGATTCGTGAAGTGTAAATGACAACGCAGGAACCCGTTGATATTTGCCTCCAAAACAATGCTCACTTAGTAACTTAGTAAGTACCTTCCATCACAGGGGATTTGGAAGATGATGCCTAACGGATGTTGTTTTGTTGCGCTACTATTTCTTGGGTTGAATTCTAGTAATGTTTCCGATGTATCCGGATGGATTGCCCTTTACTAAGTATACTGAAGCCTGTTTTGAGACATGCTTGCTAGCCTGTTATTTGTTATGCTGATAGCCGTATTGAGACCCTTATCAGAGGCTTTGAGAAAAAAACAGAGGCATTTCGAAGACAGTTTTGTTGATTGGTACCTAGGCAATTGGAGTGGTTTTCCCTCAACACCATCTCTTTTCTTGCGGTTTAGCAAGGTAAATCGTCCTAGTCACTGGTCATTGCATATATTCCATCACTTAATTTAGGTTGGACTTGTATGGATTTCGTCCTCAATGAAACATATGGATCAAAGAGCCGGATGGCGGACAAATGAAATTTACAGTGTGGGCCCTGGTGTAAGTTAGATGTGCTGTTGTGTTGTCCCTACTTAGACTCACTTTTTCTATTGGTGTGAAGCAGTTTTTGTTGAGATCATAATGCGCATAGATAGCCAACTTATACCTTATACGACCTAGGGTCTTTTTTGCGGTGCTTGATGTGAGAGGAATTTCGTGAAATGGCCGATTCCTTTGACAAGCTGGAGCTACTCAGACAGATTTGCATGGAGGAAGAGGTGCGGTATATGCAACCGACTTGAAACTTTTTGGAGGTCAGTGATGATTTTACTTTTCGATTGGGCATGCATGTAGATCATGATCATAAGTGGCAGTTTCCCGAAGATACAACAAATAACAGTTTCTGGAAGATGATGATATATCGATGTGCCTGAAGGATTCTTATATAATTATGTTCCATGAGAAATGACTCATGCTTTGGCATTTGTTTTCGAGACGTCGTATTCCATCTACCATTCCGCTTGCTTGTTTCTTTGGAGCACTCCTCCAACAGCCCCCGGTTTCAAGAGGTCTTTGTTACACCGCAGTTGCTCAACAATGTGTGGGTGGTTCCGGATGCTCAGCAAGCACTTGGATGGGTGATCTCACCCTACAGCACCCTCCACGAAGCTAACATAGCCCCTGAAAATGGGCCATTCCAAAACGAAATTCATCCTTCAACCACCAATCTTCAGGTGCTATGTTAGGTTCAAGGAAGGTAAAATGTTGCTGTTTTCAGGGTGAGAAATTGATGGAAATCCTCTCCAAATGTGGTGGCTAAAGATTGAGGTTCAAGGTTTAAGGATGAGGAGATAGCTTTGGTGCCAGAAGCAGAGATCACCAGAACCTTTCAATAAGATACAGTTGGTCAAACGAGACAGACATGACCTGTGATTGAAACCCTCTACAGACCCTACATCTTGATTTATAGGGCATCTACAGTCTACAGTACCTGAAGTTTCAAATCCAGAGTGCCGAGATATGGTTTCACAAGACTGATCCAGTAGTCTATACTTAGAAGCTCCCCTTAGATATAATATTGTGCTCTGTTGAAAAAAACGTTTAGGGTGCAACATGTTTTTGGTTTCCCCCTATGTCTTTCAGGAAAGGTACGAAAATTCTTCGGACATCAACTGACCCCAAGGTGTTGGGTTGGTATCATCGTTCTTGGGATACAGAGCCACCACTTCAGACGCCTCCGGGGCAGGAGAGGAAAATTCTGGAGCGTTGTTTGGGGTGGGTAAACAAGTAGGTTGTTGAACTGAGAGGTGTAGGTTGATTTAGTAGGATTGAACTATGTTATTGAACTATATGCACATTATATTCAGATGTATTATTGTTGTTTTGGTCAAGAGAGACGTTTTCTGTTCTGTATATAAAGATAGCATAAATGCACACATAAGCAATCATGAAAAACATGCGTAGAATGTGCTGTATATTCTTTGCTATAATTACATGTTTGTTGGTTAGCACATACTTGTTTGTGCGCTGTAACAATCACAAATGTGTCAAGACACCTCTGTGAAGAGGTGACTTCATTTGAAGTTGGTTGGATCTCTTGATTTGTCGATTCATGTTAGATGTTAAGTCTCGCTCGTGGCCC
>DF239604.1:0-182427 GCA_000507305.1 Breviolum minutum Mf 1.05b.01 | reverse complement strand
CGCAAAACGTTGTGTTTGTGTTGCTTTTCATCATCGTGTCCCCTTTCCATCAACATATACCTTGTGATATTGTTGTTGTGTTTGGGTACCCCCAGTTAATTAATATAATATATATATATACATTATGCATGTGTGTCTAAACAAAAATCATACTGTACAAAAATGTTCTGATACAGTCACATGTCGATCCTCTATTTTCAGGGGTGTGTTTGCGTGGTTCCAATCCCGCCTAAAAGTTGGTCCCTTGGGAGCTGGAGTTGGTCACCAACATTCTGAGGCTGTGGGCGTTCCCAATGTCCGCTTGGAAGATTTTGGAGTGTCACAGGAGGCCGATGAAGTTGTCGTTTTTTTTTTGTGTTTTTGGAAGAGTTGGTTTTGAGTGACATGGATCCTGATTGTCCTAGCCAATGGAAATTCAGATATTGATGATCTAGGTAGTGATGTCATCTTTTAATATCTTTTGTACATACAGATGTACATATATGTATACACATGTATATACATACTCGTAGACTTCAAGTTGCTGTCACTTCTGATTTCCTTGGTTGAGATGATGGTTGGAATCGTGCTGTGCCAGATCTTTAATTCCTGGTCCTTCAACTCGTTGAATCTCTCCAAGTCTGTGCCCTCAGTGAGTTCATTGTCACCCAAATCGCCAGACATCTCAAGGTTTCGTTTCCACCCGGCATCGCGCGCGCATTTCCCAAGGAATCAACGAATAAATTTGGCGGTCTACACCGTTTGCAAGTTCCATGAAGATGGTGATGGCTTTGTCAACACCGGTGATGAGGTGGGAGGAAGCGATTGTTGGGTGGGAGGAAGCGACTGTTTGATCCACTTCAATCTACTGAGGTGGCCATGTTCCAACGCTTCACCACTGCGGTAGAGAAGGAGTATTTGTTGCTTTGTCATTGAAAAGAGAGGTTGAAAATCTCTCATGTTTTAGAGGGAATTATTTAGAGCGTTGTTGTTGTTGTTGTTGTTGTTCCCGAGTGACGAAATGTACCAACGATATTGGCGGTATAGATTGATGTTTTTTTTCTTTCGAACAATCTGTAGCAGAAAAAAAGTCAACCGGAATTTTTAAAGCACATCTGAAGAGGGAATCTCCTTTGAGGGGCCAGATATGAACAACGAATCCCTTGATGGAAACTCTGAGGCCTGTCCCATTTCACAGCTTTGCACACGCAGTGGACGTTCTGCATGGCGTGTTGGGTAGACTCAGAAGCGGAAAACAGCTGGTGGAGTTGAACTTTATAACGGCAGAACTAGTAAATAGATGATAACAGTAGCAACTCAAGATGTCAAAAGTCACACTTTTACAAATTTCCATAGTCTTTTATCTCTTTTGATAAGATGCCGAGGAAATAGTAGTTGAATGAACTGGGCTCCTTTATCAAAGGGTCGATATTTTTTTGACTTTTTGGATTTTCAATCTCCAAGCCATCTTAACTCATCCCAATTCATTCCAATCCAACAGGTCACGGGTCTTAAGATGCATTTCCTCGGGCACGTTCCTGTCGGAGTTAGAAGAGTTGGGGACACCTAATTTCGCGAGTTTCGGTGCAGGTTGGGAGTGCGGTCAGCTTGGTGAAAGGGATACCTTCGTTTGCGGGAGGAATTACGTATATTTCACGATATGGGGGTTTCCTAAAATGGTGGTACCCCCAAAACAACCCAAAATGATCATTTTTAGTAGGAAAACCCATGGGTTGTTGGGTACCACTATTTTCGGAAACATCCATATGGGTTGACAATATGAACTCCCCAAAAACATCATTCCCAAGATCAAGCATTTTTAGGGGCTTGAGGTGGGGAGAGTGAACTCACAGCTACGGAAGTGCAAAGCCGAAATCAAACGTTTTTACACCTGAAAATGGGCGCCTGGAAAAGGAGTTTCCTACTGGAAAGCATTATTTTTAGTGTCCATGGTAGTTTTGCGGGGGGGTGTTGGTTGTTGAAGCATTTCCAACGCATTTGAGGGTCTCACTTTGGATCTATTTTCGCATGGCATGAAACGTGAAACGAGGGGAATGGCATGGTGTTCGTATTACATGGTGACAGGAAGCGTTTCTTTTTTGTGCAGATTTGATTCTGGGATATTTTCCAAAAAGTTACTGAGTATGACTTACTGTTCTACTGTGTCAACCTCCAAATAGTTACTGTGTATTTTTTCAAAATGCCATATTTCTTAAACAATTTTTTTTTCCATCATCAATCAGTAACCAAACCTCCAAGGGATTTCAACATCCATTGACTGTCAACCAGCTTTTTCAATCATTTTTTGGTTGACCAAAAAATCCTCCAAAAATCCCTTCCCCGGCGACATGGAGTCGATTGAGGTTTTCATTGCTGGTGGCTGCCCTTGGTCATGATATCGGTCATCCAGGGGTGAACAATGGTTGCTCAACGGCAGAAAGGAAAGCCAATGAAGCCCAACATCTCGAAACAAAAACGTGTTGCGGGGGTGGAGGTGGTGTTGCTGGTACCTGCATCTTTGGGGGGCTAGTACAACAGTAGGGTACGAAAGGAATCTACCATGTAACACCTTTCTTTCTGACTTTTACTTTGTATTTGAAAACTTTTAAACTTCAAATCATCAAATTTAGGGGAATCAATGAATCAATCCATTTTGAGCCATACCAATCTGAGTTGTGCCGACCCGCTAGAATCAGCTTAAGAACATGGGGAAGTTCAATTGGAAACGCTGGATTTTAGACTCTACTTTGAATCTACGCCCAGAATGTCATCATGACATGCGGCATTTCAAAATTCCTTGGATGAGGAGATCACAAAAAGCTGTCGAGATGTTCAAGTGGAGACGCCTTGCGATGTTCTTGTTACCTACCTGGAAATCATAGTATATAGGGGCCAAACTCAAAAAAATGATCTCAATTCAAGCCACGTATCCCTAGGTTTAGCCCTAACTTATTTATCAGCCTCCGGCTAATGCCGCCGGCCTTTGCTGGGCTTGAGATTGCAAGCNGTAAAAGCGCGCCCCAAAGACATTATCAGCTTTAGCTTAGACTATATAAGCAAAAGCAAAGTACGGACAAGCAATCCGTCATCAAGCCCCACACCACTAGACACGCCGGCAAGGCCGGCGGATTCCAGAAATTCTGTCTGAAGAAAGTGCCCAACCTTGGTGAAATGGGGAGCCGAGCGCTAGCAGCTGCTGCCGTTGAGCACCGAGGTTTCCTGTCTGAAGTAGGACATGAGCTTGCGATGCAGTACAACGACCGGTCGCCGCTGGAGAACATGTTTGGAGCACCCAGCGGCCTAGGGTTTTTTTGCGTTCAGAAATTATGAGAAACCCCCACCACGAAGTATAAGTACGTGGAGGCTTTTAGAACCTGTGATAGTTGATTGTATGTACCCTCAGAACATCCATGCGCTATGAAAAAAAAATCGGTGTAATTCCAGCTTGATTCTGAAGGGGAGGAGAACAATGGTCAAGTCAATTCGATGGTCATTTCTACATTAGCCATTCTGAGTCGACTCCAAAACATAGGACATGGAAGAGGCTGGTGAGTTTGCTGAAGCAAACGGCGGGTATACAGAGACTAAAAAAGGTTAATAAACCAAAGAACATTTCCAAAAGATCTTGTTTAAAAAGGTGAACCGACACATCTAAGTCTTGTACGCTTTTTCGATGTCCGGTCACACCGGGGTGGCGCCGTATCCGAAAAATCCCCTTCACCCGAATCTTAGGCACTGTGCAAAGCTCTATACCATTTGCAACAAGCCAGAAACCAACGTTGAAGCCTCAGGAATTGGCATGGGATTGCCTTGCGACATGGGCCTTGCAACTTTCCAATCATTCCCCGAAGTTGACTAAGAGCATCCCTACCCAAAAGTCCTGGGTTCCTCGTGGACAGCCGTGACATTTCAGGTCTTTTACCATCTCACAAAAGAGCAGTACAAAGAGGTGAGGAAGAATTGCATCGAGAGTATCCTCCACACAGACATGATGGCTCACCAGGCAAGATCTGTTTTTTTTGATGGGGGACTTGTGGGACGGTAGAACCTTCCACTCTGTATTCGCACCATCAACCGTTGGTTGGTTGGGTTTGTTTTCACAGGGTTCAAGAATTCGACCCTTACTGTTGGCTGAAATCCTTCCTGCTAAGGCTGTTACTCACCTTGTCACACGGCGAACCGGATTGTGCTGAAGAATGGAGATATTGAAAAGTAGAAGCCCAGTAACTAAATGATATACTGTGCATGTAATGCATATAGGCATAGATTTTGATGAATTAATATCACCAAACTTGAAAGTATGATTCTTTCAGAGATGAATGTCCAATCTATAATTACATTTTTTTGCACTTTCTTCAGGCTTATCTTCAAAATTAATTCTGTGTTGTGGGTTTTGATTTGATTTCGCTGCGACTGCGCAAAGGGTTGACGCTTAGTGATATTTGCCTTAGCGTCGCGCTAGGCGATGGTGAAGGATTTGCAGATGCTCTTCCAGATGAATACCGAGGCGAATGAGAAGTGGTGTATAGGAGTTCGTTGATCTGGAAAAGATATCGCGTGGTCTGTCTGAAACACAAACGCTGCTTTTTTTTCCAAACATTTACCGTAAGACTCATATCCTGGCGGAAGGATCGTGTAAATGATTTTTCAGGAAAAAAAAGAGCTTGTGCGACTGTACGAGTTAGAAAAGTGAAGTTTCTCGAATCTCTGATTGACTCCATGTCAGTGACGTTTAAATAGACAACCATCTGGGAAGAGGGGACCCCACTCCCCCCGGATGGGATGCCGAATCCAATCCCGGCCCTCGAAAAAAAGGTTTTCACTGCGGAGCCTGAGAGTGGCTTGGATGATGTGAGGGATGAGATCACCTACGGCTTGGTGTCACTGGAGGGTATTCCACTTAAGGGTTTCTCCAGGTTAGTGTTCAGAATACTTGATCCCAACTTGATCCCATGGAACTTGATCCAGGGAATAAGACTCTTGATACGGGATAAAAGATAAGACATCCTAAAGATGGAATGCTTCAATGTTGGACATTGCCTACCAACCAAAGTTACTCACTCTATGCCACTTTTCCACCCGCAATTTTGGGGAGTGAGTTCTTCACCGCCAATTTCGAAACAACGTGGCGGCCCCATCTTCCTTCCTCTCATAGCTCCTGAAAAGAAGTGGGAAATAAGCCAAGCTTTTCAATTAAACACTGGCTTTAGAGACCCCACATTTTCCACGGAACCATGGGGGAAAACAGGTCATCCAAACCAACCAAATCTACAGAAGGTGACCAAATGTCTACCAACTGATGGCAAATCTTCCAAAGAATCCTTGACGGATAAATCACAACGATAGAACAAACATGGGATTGAACTTGTCCTCTAACATCTCTCCATGTATTTTTCGAAAACATCCTCAGCGACCAAACAAGGTGATGAGAAAGGACAATTGGTGATTAGCCCATCGGAGGTGAGATGTTGGAGAATTTGGGAATCGGAGGTTGACTCCTGTGCCATGGAAACAGTTTTTTTTTTTCCCAAGAAAAGGACATACATGAAACATGGAATAAGACTTTGACATAACAGGTTGCTGAAAGGTTTTTTTGTTGAGAAGAAAAGCAGAGATGGAGAAGTTGAATAAAAGCCATGCAAAAAAGCAACATGAGGTGACAAGTATCTTTATTAAAAGACCCATGGACCGGGGGAAAGTGAGGCCAGGAAAAACACAACACGAGGATAATTTAACAAGCGTGACTCCTCATCAGTGAGTCCTGCAATGGTGGATTCTAGGTCTAGGTGAAAGTAATTTCGACATCACACGACCGAAGATCCCCAAAACGGTAATTGAAGGGGACTCCTGCTAAACTGATCTTATTTCAGGTTGGTGAACAATTTCAATTTTGCCAGTTCATTGTTGGGGTTTTCCAAAAACAGCATGGTTGAAATGGATGAGGCCTGGAAGGCTGAACATCAAAAGCCTGGGTCGGGAAGATCATGTAGGAATACCTTCATTTTGTGTTTCACCTCCGGCCTGGTTTTACATGAAAAGCTGCAACATTCACTGGAAGAGGGAGATGATTTCTTGAGAAACTGATACTTTCAGCTTCCAGGTTGCTTTTTGATTTTCAAACTCAAAGTGTGATGATACAACAGAACCTAGAACAACACTCAAAGCAAACGTGTCGAATCTGATCAACCAATCATTGAAAAAACACAAAACTCAAGTCATCATCATCATCATCATCATCATCATCATCATCATCATCATCATCATCATCATCATCATCACATCATCATCATCATCATCATCATCANATCATCATCATCATCATCATCACCATCATCCACCATCCATCATCCATCATCCATCATCATCAATCATCATTCCATAGAGTGCCTGTTTTTTGTGGGAATAAAAAGGCCACCCTGCCAGCTTGGCCCCCAACGGCGCAGGTAGAGATCTTTTCGGAGCCAGACACCAAAACCAAGGTGGGTGATCTTGGTGGAAAAATAGCGCGGTCAGATCTTTCTGTCATCGCAGTTTAGGGAGTTTATATGAGTTAGTGTAAGTTATGTGCAAGGTTTTATTTTTGCATGTAAAGCCTCGGAGATTTGAAGATGTTTTGTCGGTAGAACGTGAAGCTTGATGTTTGAGATGCAATGTTCCAAGGATGATATAAATATGACATATGATGACTCAAGAGATTTGTGAAAGTTCGTCATATTCACACTCTACTCTTCCCCCCCAAAACCATGGTTCAATGCAAAATTAGACATTTACCTTTACGACTTTTGTTGATCTTCCCCCGTTTTTCCCCGGTGACCCACGAGGTGGTGAACTGCGTCTTGCACTCGGGTGACGTGTCCAATCCGTGCCGTGCATGGGATGTCACCCACGTGTGGCGACTCAGCCCGGGGGGTGATGGGGTGGAAACTGCGGGGGTTGAAAGTTGTGTGTTTTTGTTTAGTTTTGAAATAACAAACACGTTTGAAGCGAACAACACATATGTGAATATTATAAACACATTCATATATCTAACTTAACATCACAATACTATTTTAATATGCCGTACTGTATATATGAATATATATACATACAAATATATGTAAAATAGATAGATATAAACATATATCATATAAGTCTTTAGATACACATAAGCATACATATATATTTACATAGATATCAACACCTATCTCCCATCGTTGGTCGCGAGGCTTGGGCCTTGGTTTGTTTGGAAGAGTTCTTTGCCCAGGGCGACCAGGAGAAGCTTTTGGGTATTCCTGTGACCTTCCGTTGTTGTTTTTGATTTGTGTGGGATCCAAAACAAAACACCAACCAAAACGGGAGAGGGAACAACCTGACACAAAAAGAAGGGGAAACACCATATATTAATGGGAAAAAAAACGAGACTTATATAATGATCAACGTGTTTTTTTTGGCTTTGCAACCTCCAAAAATCAAGAAACCGGGAAAAGAGGAAGCAGAGATTTTCTTGAACCAAGAAAGAATAGGAAAGATTTGACGATATTTTTTTTGCACAGTCCATTTTTAATTTTGCTTCCTTTTGGGGATATGTCAATGACAACCTCTTGCATTGAAACATATAGACATTGAGTATACATATATATATATATATATACGTCTATCTTGTAGCTGGGAGTTAAGTGCCAAAAAGATTGGAAGTTCGGGAAGGAGATATGGCATATATATGATATTATATGTGTCATATGTGTTATAGTTATAAAATCATCTCAGCCGCCAATGATTCAAGGTACAATTTCTGAATGATCGAGACAAGCTGAACAAACCCAACTCGCAGATCGGCTTCATTGAGCTGCTTGGATGCGATTTGAGATTTCCCCCCCCATTTTCTCGGAACCTGGGGAGGTTGGAGGCGATGATCACGGCTATCTTAGACTTATTGATTGGATGTGCCCCTAAAGCATTCACACCAAAGACTGAAAGAGTTCCACGTATAAATAACTCCAGGGTAGCCTTCTACCAGTAACAGTAGGAATCCCTTACTCAAAATGTAATCATCCTAGGTGATAAGTGTTGCTGTCACAGGGCCACCTCCAATAGCTCTTGATGACCACTTTCATTTCATCATGTCACGTTGGAAAGTCCGGACTACTCCCCCCCGAACCTGCTCATGACCCTTTGTTGAAAAGGAAAAGGCATCTTCCAAACCTTCATTTTTAGGCTCCACGTCAGTTTTCAGGGGTGTATGCAAAATTGTAAATGGTATCCACTCTCATCTCCTGCCACATGAATCATGTGGCCACGTGGCCACGTGGCCATGTGCTAGTGTGCTAACGTCCCACAGAAAAGTATCAAAGATGAGGCTTCATGATACTTCAACCTCTTCAAAAGGTTTGCTTGGGACTCATGCCATCCTTCCTTACCCAGTCACATGTGACGACCGTCGAAGGTTCATGATCGCGCCCTTCTTTGTGGCCCAGATCCGCCTCTGGCCAAACCTGCACGAGCTGCTTGGTGTAGAAGAGTTATTGAGGGAGTTGGTTGCGAATGTGTTTTTTTTTCTGCGTGAATTTCTCTATAATATATATAGATACATATATTATGGATTCTCCATTAAAAGTGGGTATTGTGGTATAGAAATGCGTTGAAGGAAGAAGAACTCTTTGTGTCCCTTTTGGAGACACTCAAGCTAAGGATGGGAGGAAACCTCTCGCGCAACATCGCGAGTTGGCAGGACTCGACGTGTGTCTGATGTAAGATCCAGTCGGTACTTAGGAACTCATAGATGCTTTCGCCTTGGTTTTTCCTTCAGAATTTTCCAGCTACATCTCTTTGTTAAACACCTGACCTCAGGACATGTGGGAGAAGGAAGTGAGCCCTGCAGAGGAGGAGAAAGCCAAAGTGAAGGCGGAAAGCAAAAGTGTTGACCGTTGACGGCAGGGTTGAGAAGTCTGTTCCCGGAACCAAAACACCCAACCTCTGGAAAAGTCGTCTTTGTTACATTCATATTGATCATCAGGTCCACTTGTAAGGTACTGGTCTTTGTATTTTTTTTTAAAGACTACCTTTACAGCAAATTATCACACACAACTTGTTTTTCACGAAACTTCTGGTCACCTTAGAGGTGAAGTGAAGCTTTCCTTCTGTCCTTGTTGGGATTGGTAGACATTGGCCAACAACCAAACGTGCCGCAGGGTCGTGTGGACAAAGTGCAGACCAACATCAACGAGGTGACAAGAAAAAACGCCTTGGCCGTGGGGTAAAGGGGAGCATCTACAAACCTTGGTTCAAGATCATGATACATCCTCCAACTTTTCCCAATCATTTTTGGTCATGAGAAATTGATACAAATTTGGTGATTTTTTTATGAACCTAGTTCAGGATTACTAGAAAAAGGCCATTTTTTGTTATAAACAATGGTTGACTTCATCATTTTTTATCCTCATTTAGGCTTCAGGAATCCAAAAAACGTCAGTTTTTGCAGGCGATTCAACGAACTCCAATCTGAGGGCTTTGGTCTGAGGTCGGAACATCTGCTCCAGGAACATGTGGAGAAGAAATGTGTTGTTCATGGAATCCAAGTTGATTGGAAATTTCTTGAATATCTGATTCATAGATGAGTGGAATTCGACAAGTCGACACTTGGAAGATAACGACCTCGGGTGCCAGTCAATCTCTGGAATTGTGTCACCACTCTCACCAGCAGGGCGCAGGGTAAATCCCTGCTCCACCCAAGACATCACCTTCTGCGAATGAGGGTGTGTTTGTGCACATGTGAATGCAGAAAAACCCTGCCAAAGGCATAGTGCTTCTGCGAATGGTCCGGATGGTTTTCCGGGACGACATGTTATGCCAGTGTTTTTTTTCTGAAATTTGGCCCTCAAGAACTGCCATTGCCACACATCGCCAAGATGGGGGTGGTTCGATCATTGCGCCAACGTAGAAATGCACCTGCAAGGGCGTTTTTTTGTAGGAAGAACTGTGAATTCACCTCGGCCTGGTGGTTAGGAATCTTCTGTAATTCACAACTTCAACAACTTCAATCATTTCGCAATTGGCCCCATGTTTTTAGATCGTACGCTACAAGGAATCCAGCGAACTACCAACAATGCTTGAATGCAGGGTTGGTCAGGGACTCTGTCCCCTTGCAATAAATTTGTGTTTGTGCATTCTTTGGCATACTTTGGAACAATTTTTTACAACAGTTTTTGTCAAGATTTTCAGTTTGAAATGATTCTCAAATATTCTCAAATAGATTGATATTCTTCTAAATGATTCGAAGTAAACTTGAAATTATTCTCGAACGACCATTACGTATCTTCTTCAAAACCCCTTTGCTTTAGGCAGTTGGGCCTGCGACGTATCATCGGCTCGACCCAAGGTCGCTCAGAGCAGACGGACAGTCGAATGCGCGATTGTCGGCCTGCTGCGGAAACGGCCGTGGCAAGGGGTTTGAACATATCTGAGATTCAAGTTGATATCATTCACAGCAGACACATGTTAAATCTTATGAATCATTATTACAAGGTGCATTTGAATATTATATCTAATTCATATTAATCCAATGATGTCACTCTTGACAATTCAAGCCTTTTAGATTGCCCAGCAATTTGGACCATTGTCAGCCGCTGTTTAAATTCCAGATGGCCACGACCAGCAGCCGAACTGTAAGTAGTTGGCCACATTTGGTGGAACAATGGAACAAAGCCATAAAGGCCAAGCTGCAAGTGGATGGACCCCTTTTTTTTGCAGTGACTCAAAGCTCTACTGATTAGGTAGCTCAATTTTGAGGGGTGTACTGATTAGGTTACAAACATTTTAGTAGGTTCATTGTTGAAAGATGTAACCAAGTGGAAAGAATGTGGCCAGCGAGCACGTGCTTATCATTGCTGGGTCGCCGATCGGATCACGATGGATGCGACAAAAAGGGGGTGCCAGAAGCGGCTCACAACGGGGAAGTGTTGTTGTTGTTGTTGTTGTTGTTGTTGTTGTTGTTGTTGTTGTTGTTGTTGTTGTTGTTGTTGTTGTTGTTGTTGTTGTTGTTGTTGTTGTTTGGGACATATCATTGTATGGATGTCTTTGTTTTTGTCTCGGAAATGTTTAGGCTCCACACTTCTCTCAAGACCCCTGTTGGTTGCCTGCAATTTGAGATGGGCTTTCAACCTGTGGGATTGAGCAACTCCAAGAAATGTCAAATCTGAAGCATCAACAGAGCCACCCTGGATGGGAGGATTCGAATGCTTGGAATGCGTACTGTTTTTTGAAGGTCTTTCGACGAAAGTTAAAGTTGCATGGTCAAAATTCAACACAGCTTTCTTTCTTCACCTTTGTAATTACCTAGAAACGTTGACAGGAAAACAGATTACAAGGTCAACAATGGATGTTCAGCGTGGAATACATTTCAAGAGCATCATTCTCATTTCGGTGGTTTCCTTCACTCCCTTTTCTATTTTGACCCAGATCCTCGGGTTTCAAATAGATGAACATCTTGGCAAATGAAATGATAGTGGTCTCTCCACCAGTGTTGGCGGTGAGCAGCACTCTAATTCGAAAAAAACTCAGAATTTGATGCCAGCAAAAGCATCAATTCATCATTGTAGGTAACCATGACATTGATGATGACAAATACCATGTAACTTCAGAGAAGTGCGATTTGATGAGATGAGATGATGATGAATGATGATATCATGATGAGATTTGGATAATCACAATATACAATCCATACTTTATACCAACAAATCTTTAACTAAAAAAACCCTTCAACTGGTCACTTCAACCTCATTGGCCTCAGGTGGACACAGCTCATCAAGCTTTAGTCCTCTACTTCTTGAGCCTCGGGGAGGCAAGATGAGATCAACAGCAGGGAGTTTAAAGGTGAAAAAATCATCTGAAACCTTGGTAGAAGATGAATGATGTAATGAATTTTTATAGTATGAATGACAAAAACAATCATTGAACATCCATCATCTTTGCCCAAAGTTTCTCCATCCAGCGACGTTTTCTTCAGGAGACCAAACCTTCAAGGGTCCGTCTCTCGCGTTTAAGTCCTGCTGCCGCACAGGTTCAGAGTGGTCAAGAGGGTCAAGTGCGGTGGGTTAGAAGGTTGAACTTTTTGTAATTTGTAAACGCGTCTTTATAGAGTAGAGTATCTATGTACAATGTATCTGAGATCCAAATCATTTTTTTCCCTCCTTTACATCCCAGTTGAATCCAATTCATGAAAAATTGCATCAAATATGATGAAAAACAATGGATTGATTTAGATCCAATACAGTTGATGGCTAAAATCCTGCACCAGTTGAGTTTTGGTAGTTTTATCGTTTCATTGTTTAAAGAAATAACAGGTTATTTTTATACGGAAAGGGTCACCTATCAGCCAAGCGAAGCGTATAGCGCCCACAGATGCTGCGCCATATTCGAGACTTCTTGGGTGTGGTCTTTCAGATCCGCGAGGTGCAAATGCCTTGAGAGGTTTGTTTTTGGGAAAGTTTTCGCCCTAACTGAGAACTGTTTGCCATGGTTTTTTGAAAGCAAGTTCATAAGTTTGAGGGTGGTAAATTAGAAGTTTGCTCAAATGATTCTAACATGGTTGACTGTGGATGATAGAATACATGATATCAACCATAGATTCATTTGGTTAAATGAATCTATATATTTTCTCTCTCTCTCTCTCTCTATGATGGACCCTGCGTAGTTTATCTGGGAAAATTCCAGCGACCGACCGACCCAAAAGCCAATTTCAGGAAGTTTCGTAGATGGAGTCTTCCAACATGAACTGGCTCAACAAACCATCTTAAAATCTGCTTTTGAATCTAGATTTATTCTAAATCAACTAGCGTTTGGTTTCACCATTGAGATCTTGGGGGTACTGCAAAAAACCACCGGATGGTCTCAACATTGAGTTTCCCACAATGTTGACGGTTTACGTCCCCCCCCTTTACACCAGTGATGGGAGGATCATGGGGACTCGGGCAGTGTGGTGTTATCCTGCATCGGTTCGGATGCCCAGAAAACAAGGTGAGTCATGTGTGATGGACAAGGTGAGTTTGGATAGGTGAAGTTTCAATACGAAAAGACTGGTGAAGTTCTTGGGGGATATCAACGGTTTTGCTGGATTTTGTTCATCAATGAACTGTATATTGCCGCAATAGCTACTGTTGCATCTCTATCTTTCTTGGAGACTCACCTCGGAACATACGAATGCTGAAACAAATATTGAATCCACCAATGATTCGTTCGTATGTGACGAGCATATTTTTCAAATGGGTTGAAACCACCAGCTAGACAAGCTCGTGAATTTTTGAGTTGTTTTTGCCAAAATTTCAACCAGACTTTCACACCTAAGGTGCTGGAATCACCAACACGGCGCGACGCACCTTCTGATGGCCTCCTGTTCGGTTGGAAAGGTCTGGCCAACGAAAACGTCTCGTCAAAAAAATTCTGGACTTTGGACGTAACTAGGTATTTTTTATTTAAACCCCTACTTGGGGAAATGATCCTTTTTATTTTCACCGCTACTTGGGGAAATGATCCAATTTGACGAGCAGATTTTTCATCACTCAACTCCAATCTCGGGGGGCCCTGCCGGGCTGAAAGACGACGCGGATGTTTCACCACAGGATGTTTCGTCAACTTGCAAAATGTGATTTTTCTTGAAAGCCGCGTGAAAATCTGTGAGGCTTCAAGAAGATGCTGACACTTTCAACATATTAAAGTATCAAGCAGGAGTCAGGTTCTTTGTTTTTTTCCCGAGATTTCAAATTGGATGAGATTTTTCAGTTCTACATCCATGGCCATGTCGAAGTTTGAGAGGATTTTTTGCCAAGGGAAACTCCCAGCTGAAAAACCGGACCTTGATGGACTCAGTGATGGAAATATCGGGGATTCCCGGACCGTTTCGCTGGAGATTTGATGAAGGATTTGTGGAAATCTTTGAGATGTCTTCAAGCATTTTGCTTCAAGTCCTGCATACAAGACATAGAAACACCTATTATTATCAAATTTTGTAAGAATAACGAACTGCAGTCCTGCCTTTAGGATCTTTCTTGTAAATCACAAGAAGAAAAAACACACATCATAGTGAATCATAGCAATGATCATCATGAGAATCCCTCATCCTTATCCTTGCCCACCTTGGCATGACTCAAACACCGCCACTGCCCGCTGCGGAGACGTCCGGGGCGCCCAATGCATGAATGTGACACAAACCATGCCATGAGGCGTACCCTCCCAACATTTGACATAGATACCTCAACCATGATGGTTTGAAACATGTATCTCCTTTCAAATATGGCTACTTTGGCTATCCATTTGTTATTACCGTTTTTTTTGAGTACATATGGAGAAACAAAAAATGGTGTTGTGGTGCAAGTTTCAGCAGCACATTTCTCTGAAGTAGTTTCCCGGAACTGCAGTTGAAACAGGTTTCAGATGATGAAATCCAAACAAATAAGATATCAATGGCGGGAATCTGACCTGAAAGCCACGGCTTTGAAACCATTGATTTTTTCGTGGCTATATCGATATTTTGATGGTTGCATTTGGGTTAAAGGTGTTTTCGGGTTATACATCACATATCAGGTTCACATCAATCATGACCATCACCATCCTTTTCATCAATAAACTTGAACCCCCAACAAATCCCTTAGAGCCGTACCATACTGTTGATGGCTGAAATCCCAAAGAACCACCGTTTGGACGTATAAAACCCTTGTAAATAAAAACGGATAAACTACCAAACTCCACTGATTCACCGGATTTCTTCCATCAACAGTATTTCTTCGCTCCACCAAAGGCTTGATGCACCCGAGCCATGTGAAGCCTACGAGGTGGGATTTTATGGAGCCAAGCATTCCTTTATCTTAGCTGCACATAGGTCCATGCGGTTATAGGGATCCACCAAACCATTTTCCCATATTGAAGGGTTGGTTCACCCTCAAAAACCTGGTGTTATGTTTTTATTTTATTTTTTCAATTGTTTAAAAGATTTTTATTTTTCGGATTGGGAAAATGAACTAATTATTCCCAACACTTCCCAGAGGTGTATATATAATTTTCGTAGAGTTTTTGACCTGGGATTGTGTGTATTTTGTTGGTACATGGATCCAATGAAGGGTTCGTATAGCAGCAAGAATCAAATGACCAGTGATTTTTTTGAGAGCGCCTTTCATTTGTTGTAATGTTGCAATATGATACCATTTTTCTATATTTTTGGTCTTTCTTGTTGTCAACATTCTTTGTTAACATATATATTTTCCGTTTGAATCGCCTCTTTCAAATCTGTCTTTTTCCGGCTCAAAAGGATTCTCCCTAGAGGAGTTCGGGATCACCGATCTATGACATGTCAAGGCTACCTTTCCTGAACAGGCACCCGAAGCCACGACAAATGACAGGTCATGTCAAACAGCAGCCAAAAATGGGTAGGAATTTGTGTTGGAAAGAATATGAAGGATGTTTTCCACATGTCCCTGGCAACAACCCCGCAGCACCAGTCACAACATACTCACTGTGATTTTAATTTCGCTTGCAGCTGTGGCCATGTGTTAACTTGCTTTGGTTGTGCCAGATTCTGCCATTGCATCCATTGCACCATGTGGCGCTGTTCCCTGGAGCAGAAACACAGCACTTTTTTTTGTGAACTCATATAATATCCACCTTGTCTCCATTTGTCTCCGAATGTTGTATAAAGGAAAAAACATGAAAAAAAACAACATCTCCCAAGAGTTGTTTTATACTTTTTGCTCTGCTTATGGCCAGGGTAGGCATTTTTCCTGGGAATATTTGGGATAATTTCACCAAAACAATCCGCAGCAGCAGCTGGAGCTCTTGGATCTGTTCAACTGAGGCCTCGTCTTAGTTTGTCTACGCCTGGCAGGAGTCCGGTTTGGCTGTCTGGAAGGTGTGATATGTTGTGACGTAATGGGGCCCGGTGTTAGCCAGAAAAAGCCAAAAAGAAGATTTCAGCCATCAACAGTATTTCAGGAATCCACTTCAGTCTGGCAAAAATTATTTCGATCCACTGCAATCAGATTTTTCTACACAATGACAAAGATGACCCCCATAGGCTGGTTCTTCAGCAATCATCACTAGTTGTTTTTAGCTGAAGCAGAGGCTGGCAAAATTTTTGATGCTGCTTTAACTAGCCCAATGGAAGAAAGGCCTTGCAATACCTGAAAAAAAGCACCACCATTTTCTCCTCGCCCCCCCCCTTTTTTTTTTGAAAAATTCCGCTTTGGAACAAAAAAAAGACGCCGTCCTTTTTTGAGGAGCTACAGGTATGGGTGCCTCTGATGTTGCACATACACCTTGGTGGATCCTGGCAGGAGTGAGACCTGAAGGACCTAGCTACTTGACATGGGTTCAATGGATTGGTGGTTTGGTATGCCATCTTTTTGGAGGGAGAAGTGAGATGACAATAAGAACACCCATGGGGGGAATGAGATATGTTGATTTTAATAAGTTTAGAGCCAATGTGGAATTCAACATGGATTAGTGGAGTTAGTTAATTTCATGAGAAGCTGCCACAAGATATGATGCAGTTATTTTTTGGAATGTATCAATGTATATGTAGCTGTATATAGGTATATACGTATCTATATAATATATACGTTTCATATGTACACATTTTTATATATACACCTCTCTCTATGTATCTATTTGGGTGACAGGTGAATGATAATCCTCTTACAACCTCACTGCAAAAAGAGTCTTTCAAAAGGTGAATTTACCACAATGACCTGCCACTTTAGCTTGGTGACCAGTTTGAATATCACCAGAGACATCTGGTGAAAATTATATGAACGTTCAAATTCATGTCATCCGTCATCCCGAGATAGTTGATTTTCGCGAAAATCGGATGATTGCAGTGACACTGCGCAAATTTTTCCCAATCATTTCTAAACAAAAATCACCCCATGTGGACATATGTCTCTGCGCAATTCGATCTGCAGCTGTTTTTCTTGTTTGTCTCCAAAAAAAAAGGTATCGATATGGGCACCTACACAATGTCCAGCTTCTCCAAGACTCAGCAGGTGCCGTTTGTTAGTTTCGAGTGTTTAAAAAGATGTTCCCTTTTTTCCCCTACCTTATTAAGGCCTCATTTTTGTGGGGGTTTTAGGTGGCTTTGGGGGGGGGGTACCCTTCGATTCCCATGATTGTTTTTGGTCAACATGAGTTGGATATCTCAAGCCCTTTCAAGACGTTTAGAGTTGAAAATTATATACATGGAACCCATGATCTTCAAAGTCGAAAGTGGATGTGCTGGAGGTTTCCCTTGATACCATCTATGTTTTTGCTAGTCATCTTGGCAGGAGCAATTTGGAGTGAATGAACGCAACTCGGCATAATTCGACATGTTCATTGCCTTGAAGTCTTGGGTCTTGGCCGTATCATTACAGACATATTTGTACATGTACATATCTAGTTGCAGCAATAAGAGCACCATCTTCACAGAAGGCAGATTTTTTGTGCTTGAATTCATTCGTGCGGCCAGAATTGGCAGTAGAACATGGGAGACACCATTAGAACAGGGGGCGGACAAGAACGCATGCAATTGAAACGAAAGGCAGCAAAATAAAGCGAAAAGATGGGCAATAAGCAAAATCAAGGAAAATGTGGCAAAGCCCAAGCAAACATAGAAAAATTCGGAATCTGAGGCAAACATATAATAACATTCCTATGGACATATCGCAACTTGCAAGGAGGAACACACGGAACAAAAACCAAAAATTCACAAGTTAAGTTCACGCTAGTATAAACGTGTATATCATGTTGGCAAAAAGGTTGAAATTGTGCGCAATACGGAATATATTGTAATATCATTTTAATCAAAACACATAACCTGTTCATTGTATGTAAAAGATCGACGTACCTAATCTGCAAATTATATTCCATTACAGTGATGATATAAGGCATAAGGATGATATTTGATACATGTATCAAGACAAATTACATCACCACTTCCAAACCATTTTAGTTAAAACAAACATCACAACTCCATCCCCTTCCGCGGTGTTTCAACCTACCGGGACCTGCACCTGAGATGGTCAGATCTTGGACTTCAGCCGCTTCACGGCTGCGACGGCAGCCATGGCACCATGTACCATGGCACATGAGAAGCAAGATGGCATGAACCAAATGTGGCCTGGAATGCAACGTAAATGTGGAGGTCGTGTTGGGGTCATGAAAAAAATGGGGAGCCACCCCCCCCATCTTTTTTTTTTTTTGGAGGGTGGATGGGGATCAAAGTTGATGATGCTCAAATGTGGCTGCTGGTGATTTTGAGGGATTTTGTGGAAAGATAGTAAATAGTGTATGAAGTTTGGGTTGGTAGTATAATGACCCCTGATGTAGGTGGTAGGTGATGGTTGATCCTTCTTCATTCCGTTGAACTACAACAAGATTCTGAAAGAATTTTCTGGCCCCTCACCACCACGAAAAATCCCACATCCCCACTTGACATCTCCATTTTTCCGACAATAAACCACCTCCCCCAGATATTTCGTTTGAAAAAATCAGTTTTTTCGCCAGGAAACCACCGGTGGGTCCCGACCCCCCAAGAGGTAGATAGGTTTCCTCCCAGGCAGACGATGCAACTTTTGGGTGCAGCATTGGATGCAGGTGGATCGGATATCCTTGGATACTGTCGATGGTTCAGAAATCCTGGTAAAAACCACCTGACATGTATGAAACCCTGCAAATAATGGTAGATATTTACCTATATCAACTGGTTAGCCAGATTTTTTCGACAAATCAACTGTATTTGTCAATATTTGATGGTTTTTCATGGGAGCCAATATTTAGGGATTATTAAATTCAGAGGGGATTCAACGTTGATTCAGTTGATGCAAAAAAATGTTGCCGGTAAAGTTGAGGGATTTACTGGAAAATGATAGTGCATGAAGTCGGGGTTGGTGATATAAGGAGCCTTGGTAAATAGTGGAAGACTTGGCAGTTGAAGAGTAGTGTATCACTAGGGTACCTTGTATAGAAAATTCGTTTTGAAGTTGAAGAGTAGTTGAAGATTGGTGTAGTTTTGTTTCTTTTCCTTTTGTAAAATGTTTGAATAACTTACGTGTCTAAACGACGATTTTACGGGGGGAACTCTTTGTTAAGACCTTCCACCTATTCCGAGTATTACTTGTATGATCAAAAACGCATGTTTTTTTGAGGATTGATTGTGATGCTGAAGGAACATTCTGAAGGGATATATTCTTTTGGAAAGGATGGACCTGATACTGTTGATTCAGGGTTCTCAGTTGATCCTATAACTTTGCAGTTGATTTCGATGGGCTTTTATCCATCTCGGGGAACATACTTTCGGCTTACTTTTACATTTTTTCTTTAATTATATAAAATTATTATACGTATATATATATATATATATGTATATTATACACATATTAATACATATTTTTTTGCCGTCCCACTTTCTAATGACTCCTTTGATAAATCAACCTTTTGTTGATGGTTATAGATTAATTATGTCCAAGTTGACAACTCCCTCAATGTAAGTAACAAGGAAAAGCTGATGCAGATCGGGATTTGATTCTCTTCCAAACGAGGGTAGTACAGGTCAAAATGGTGTCGTTTCAGGATCAATTTTCCAAGGTGTTTTTATATAAACTGCTTCGGTGCAGGAGGTGTAGTTAGCCGAGTTCGAAGCTTCAAAGGGCCATTCTTTCCTTTCCGGGTGGGGAAGGTTGGAGCCGAGCGCAATTGGAAGATATTGAGCTGAATGCGTGGATGGCCAAACGTAGCAAATGTCAACGCAGTTGTGTCCTGGTGTTGTCAGAAGACGTGGATCATTTATACACAACGTGGGTCGTTTGGTGCGGTAAAGTCTCAGATATCCGAAAGGATGTGTCTGATGGGTGTGACCAAAGAAGATTTGCTTGATGGATTTTGATGCTGATGTATCTTGAAGTTTGTCGCAGTTTCAAGTCTAAATGATGTTGGCATAGAGCTGTTGAGGGAATGGTCATGTCGTTTACCGTTGGGCTATTTTCCAAGCCTGACAAACACACCACAACATACAAGACCACGACCTAATACAACAAAAGGTGACATGACGTAACTGACATAACACATATGATAGCATACACTTATCCCACAAACTGTCTGGCTTCATCTTGTCATCACTCAATGGGGGAGGGACCAAAACCTTGATTATTGCTGTATATAGGGGACGAAATCCTACCCAGCTAACTATCGGCATTATTTCATAAGCCATTGTAGGGATTCCGGTCATTTAATCCATCAGTATTTCCATGGTTTCATGGTTCATGGCTTTTGTTTGGCCGTTGCAACCAGGTTTTCATTGACCACAACACCAACCACCAAGGCATGGTCAAAGTCATTGGCATTAGCTTGAAGACACTTTGGGCCATTGGTGAGTTCTCTACCTCGCAGGGTCAAAGTACCTTGGTTTTTTTTCATCAGGTGTGGAGCAATCCGTTAATGTGAAGCTGTCCAGAAATGTTTGCATTAAGATTATGGACATGGTTTTCCTGACATCATGATGATGATGATGATGATGATGATGATGAAGAAACATATTACCAAATGCCAATATTTCTGAATCTTTAGTTCTGATTCACCTACGGCAACTCACCATTTAACAGTTCCACTTTCGTGCCTTCGGGAGTTGTTGAGGTGCCTTTGCAAAGGCTTTGGGTGATGCAGTTCGCAGCTGTTATCCCAGTTTCAAAGCATTGAACATCGTATCTTGGTGCTTCAAGATGTTGATTTGTGGGGCCATCAGTTGCAGGTCTTTGAGGTAGGTTGGATCAAGTTGGATTACTATTGGATTTATAATATCATGATGGATGAAAGATTGTTGAACATGGGCGGATTTAGAAGTTTGGATGGCAGGGAGGAGATTCCTGATGGATTGGAATCAGGTTTTGGAAAGATTTCGTTAGAGAAGATTCCCTCAAATAATTCCACATCTGCCATTCTGCAAGAAGGCAGGTTTTGAATGCTCTTCTTCTATCATCTTCTCCATCATTGATAGTAATTATTAATTGACATTTTGAATTGTCACAGTGGGCGCGGCACTCATCCATCCTTACAATTATGAAATGTGTCTAAAATATGTTGCTGCAGGGAGCATGACACATCCATTCCCTACATGTCACCTTCATTTCCAGCGCAAAGACAACGTTTTTTTTGCTTGAATTACCTTTGATCCAGTTTTGATTAGAACCTTTGCATCTTCGAACAACAACTGATATCATTGCTAGAGCTTGGAAAAAATCTTGGTCATCAGTTGTTCTGGTGATTTTTTTCCGTTCAATATACCCATTAACATCCATTAACAGTGTTTCACCATCCCCAAGTGCTACAATTTCTTGTCCAAACTTTTTGTGATCGAACCTGCAGTCTTTGCATTCACTATACGAGGCTTTGACGATAGTTGAAAATGGAGGTTTGGTTCAGATGATTTTCCAGTTCAATTTGGTGATTTTTAGGTTCCAGCCGTTAATTTCAGGGGTGTACACAAACAAAACGAATGAGCCCCCAAAACATCTCCATGGTTGTTTTGAAAGTTGCCCAATTTGTTTCAAAACAAAAAGCTAAGAAAAGTTTGACAAATCCCAAAATCTGAAGGCAACATCTCCATCAAGTTGTTTTTTTTGTGGGGTGAAAAACTCAGGGTGGTATCACTCGCAAGGTGGGCGCTTGGGGGTCTTTCTGGGCCCAGGGACCTTGGTTGATGCATGTTGAGACTAGTTGTAGGGAGTTGATTTTTTGGTATAGCTTCTTTATGTATCTTTCATAGTAAAGACACATTCGAGTTTTGTTTAGCTAATCATCAATGATAATAATAATCATGAAACAATGATTTGCCTTGTTTTCTGAAGATGTATTGACATTCCATAACACTAGTTCTGCAGGAGTTTCATAGAGGCCATTAAGAACTTCCCAAAGCAACCTTGCAACGACTTGTTTCAACCTGGAAAGGGGATTTGACAAGAAAAGAACTTCTCCACTAAACTGGTCAGACAAGAAAACATCAAAAAAAACCCACTGAGTCAGGTGGGGTGCATCTTGTTGTGAGATGCCCTACCATCTTGTAAGGTTTGGTTCGTTGACCTTAGGTGATGCTCCAAATACCCAAACAACATGTACAGCTGCCCCACATTCTAAGGTTTACCAACATTTTTATATAACTTCGGACAAATCACGAAACATGCAGGCAACAGAAAACATCCATGGATGGAAGAGATAGCTAGTCTTCAGTCAACGACTCAACGACCAGGTGGCATCGTATGCCTTGGCCTTAGCACGATGATGATTCAAACAGCAGGGACCAGAGATTTTCTTGATTCGGATTTACCAAATAGTAAACGCATGGCGTTCACCTTAGGGAGATGCATCAATCTGAACAAAACGTCTTAGGTCTGTTTTAACCTCATGAAAGCTCGCCAGCATTTCGTTTGTCGTTTCATTTTTTGTTGGATAATAAAACCGCCACCTTGAAATAGGTGAAAAAAAGTCGACGCATCTCCGATCTCGCCACTTTTTTGAGGTGGGAGAGGAACTAATGAAGGCCCATCCACTATTTGCGCAGCGTTCGGGCTTTGGAGTACGGCGTTTGGACATCGAGTGACCTGGTTGGCTATTGGGATCTGGACGAAAATGGGAGAAATCATGAGTTATTTGGGGGGTTGCCAAAACCCTTTCAGGGTAAATATACAATAAATCTATTGGTTTTTATGAAGGGAACCATATTAACCTTCACTATCCACTCTTATATCTTATAGTGTTAAGGCAGTGCCCTAGGTGTCAGAACTGTTCTCCCAGGCTGGGAGATGGGACATTTTTTTTTTGAGTGAGTGGAATTTTCTGGACAGCACATGGCACATGCCTTGTCTATTGTTTCTGGAAAGCATGGTTGAGGTAATGAAATTATTATAAAATATTTGAGATAGAACCATCATCACAGGCACAGATCTCGATCCCGGTGGTGCCGGGAACCATAGTTCTTTTGGAATTGACGTATCCCCCCAAATTAAGGAACATATGGGAAAAAAATAGGACAATATATAATATTGGAAAATGATATGTAATCTACTGGTACAAAATTTGAACCACCACATTCCATCCCGAATCCCTACATTGATTGGGGTGGAAGTTCGGTCTCCAAAACTTTGACAAGAATGATGTCATCTTGAATTTTCATGGTCGTTTTGTATAGAAAAATATCCTATTCATTTTTTGGATGTGTTGGATTGGGGAGAGAAACGAATCTCCTGAAATCTCCTTTGGTTATGTTTTTTTTTAATGGGAGAAATAGCACCGTTTCACACAATCCAGGATTTTGCTTCAACAAGCTGAGAATGCCATGTGAGGTTCGCTGCAGCCAACCGTTTTTGCACATTTTTGGCCTGTTTTCCCCAACTTGGAGTTGGCTTTCCATGGGTAACCCTCCCCGAGATTTCCCGGGTTATCTCCACCAGTGGATGTTTTTTTTATCGGCGATTCAATCAGGCCATGTCTCGAAGATGATGATCTTTGGCTTCTTAAAAAAGGGAAAAAAGGGAAGGGAGTCAGTGACGGCAAGCAGTGATTATATCATTTGTAGATGATGTGATATTCAATGATTCAATGGAATGAGCATATGAAATTTGGGGTATGTAGCAGAACACACACGCATAAGTATATATACACATATCTGGTGTACATATATATATATATATTATACGTATGTATAGTAGTTGTTGGAAAACATCTGAGCCGCTGAAAACAAATCCAATCCTTGAACCATGTCGAGATTAGAGTCGCATTCGAAAAAAATACGTAGCACACAAATTGGAGATGTTCATATTTGTTATTCCATGTTTTTCCCATACTCATGACATAACAGCTGACAGTATATGAATGCTATACTTGGTTAGATGCACGCCACTTCAAGGGCCACTTCTGCGGGGGGAATGTTTCGACTTGACATCCTGTCAGATGTCTGAAAAAACTGCTGGACATTTCAGGGAATAACTAGTTGGGTTGAGGAAAACTTGAAAACGTATTTTTTTTGCCAAAGAATTGTAGTTTCCTGAAATCTCGAAAACAAATTCATGTTGATGAATACACTATAAATATACACCTCATCTACGCATCAAAGTAAATATGTAGGGGATGAATAACCCTTTTGTGTTTTTCAGGGAAAACAATCCATACACCAACAAGATGACTGCAGATTAAAGTAACGGCCAACGAATGGTTCTTTCCTAGAATGAATGCATAAAAGCATATAAAAGCCAAAAATCAACAGCTTTCCCATGAAAAGTACTATCAAGAACAGATTCCCTCATGTGACACCATGTTGAATCTATCACCCCTTGCTTTATGTTTTTTTCGTTCGTGAGGTGAAAATCTAAAACTTTCCATGAACAGCCAGAGGTATGGATGTGTTCCCCACGAACCAACATCTCCCTGCAACGAAATGTCTTTGTGTTGGGAATTTCAGGTAGCTCCTCACTTTGGATCCAAAATCAACCATCCTACTGTTCATGAAAGAAATCCTACACCTGGGATTAACACATAAAACCCTGTAATAAACGGGATAAACTACCAACCTCAACCGGTGAACGCCGGATTTCTAGAACCATCAACATCCCATGTCAGGCCTACTGAAATGAAGAATTTTGCATCAACTTTTGGATCCCAAAAAAATGGCTAAATCCTGTCGTTTGCTTCCCGTAAAAGGTGTACCCTTTTCATCTAGGTTGCATCTAGGGAAAGAGTTTGCCGAAAAGGTGGCCTGTGTGATTCAAGGTCAAATCGCAACAGAGATATTTGAGAGTATCGTTGGTTTAAAAAATCCGGCGAAACAGTTGATGTATTCATTTAAAATCAGATACCCAATGTAGATCATGGGGAATATATGTATATATATATATATATACATATTATATATATATGTGTATATATATATATGTGTATATATATATATATGTATAAATCTAGACTGGTGCGCGAGATTTCTGAATCATCAACCTTACGAGTGACCTTTGCTGACCCGGTGTTTTTTTTCAGGATCCAAAGCGTAGCGCCTTCGTCGACCGCATGAGCCATGCTGTCAATGATGCGATCGATGAAACGAGAAAGAGGACACGGGTTCCAAAGATCGCGTGGTAGAGTATTGCCGAAGTTTTGTTAGCAGGAAAACATGTTGGTGTCGTGGCTCTTCATAGCTGTCAGAGTGGTTGTGGTGGTGGTGGTGGTGGTGGTGGTGGTGGTGGTGGTTGTTGTTGTTGTTGTTGTTGTTGTTGTTGTTGTTGTTGTTGTTGTTGTTGTTGTTGAAGTTGAAACTACCTGGCATTAATGTCAGGTTTACCATCAATAGGCATTTGAAAAGAAACTCATCTTGCAGATTTTTGTTGTTCCAGGCTAATGTCCGGCAACCTGACATGGCAAATCAAGACCTCGGTCAAAATAGCTGACGATGGAAATCCTTCGAAGGTAGATGGAATGATGGAAATGATGAAACATGATATGATGAAATGGCGAATTTGACCAGTTTGCTTGTCAATGATTGCCATTCTCTACTGAAACGATCCGTTGGAAGAAGTAGTATCTTAGCATCTGCACTTCAACAACCCGCAGTGGGGCATCACTCCAGCGGTGTCAAATGAGCTGCTTTAAAAACCTCGGCGTTTTTTAGTTTGGGATTACGATCAGTTGTCCAAAAAGGAACCCTGAATTAACTGAGGAACTGTTATGGGAATGTCATCACGGTAAAGTATTCACGTTGCCACTGGCAGTGGGAAAGGAGCTGGCAAATCTTGGAACACGATGCCCGGCCGTGTCAACGACAGTGCCATGACGCTGTGTTGAAACACACGGTGGGGGCCCCTCAGTGGGAGGAGGAGGTGGTAGAAGAGGCGGAGAATGTTAGGTCAGGGTGTAATGCAGGTGTTCTTCAAACGTTTTTTGGTGTCCATTATATTTAAATCATGAAGTTTTGAGAATAATCAATAGTCTGGGAGCTTGCAATTCAGAAAATAATTTGCAGAGCTTGCTATCTTAAAACTGATATTACTATCCATCCTTTTTGGATCTTTCTACAAATTTCCAACAAAGAGTTGCCGCTAGGTGGAGACATTGTGGGATTCAGGACTGACCCGAGTCGACTTTTTGTTGCTTCCCCAAGTCATCAAAGATTGAAACCAAGTGGTAACAAGGTGTTTACCCACCACTTAACAGTGGTAAGTTTTTTAAAGATACAGGGAAGTCAAATTGCAGCATTTCTTTTTTTTGGGGGAAAGCTTCTTCCCACATCTCCATCAGGTCTTTGCTACTGAACCCTTGTGATCATCCACAGAATCAAACATTACTGTAAGTCGTTGACTTTTTCCATTGCCTTTGCATTGTATCTACTACATTGTGCACCTTCTTATTTTGCCAACATCATTTTTCTCTCCAGAAATCCTCTTAGCTCCGTACTTGAATGATTTCTTGTTGGACTTCAATACTTCCAATACTTAGGACTTCCATCTCCCCGTTTATGAAAAACCACCAATTTAGATCACAAAACAGTCTTGACCTGTGTTTTTAGGTTCAAATGTCTGTCTCAAAATTTCCAAAACAATCCGCCAAAAACGGCAGCAGGACTTCTCTCCTTGGGCAATTCCGATGCTTTAGCCTTGACGGCGCTGCAGGGTGCCATTTCCTCATGCTTTGCCAAACTGCCTGAACAACAAGCCGCGGAGCTGGCTGGTGAGGCAATGGGAACAGTTTGGCTGAAAGATTTCAGGGAAGTGGTACGGTTGATGGTTGAGAAATCCGGCTATATAACCAGTTGAGGCTGGTAGTTTATCCCATGATTTACAGGGTTTCATACATGTTGGGTAGTTGCTTGGGATTTCTTCCATCAACAGTATCACCTCCCCCCCAAAAAACTCAACATTTTGACGGCCTTTTCACGTGGAGTTTTGGATGGTTCAGATGAATTTTCCTTATCCAAAAAAAGGGGTGATTTTCAGGTTCCAAGCCGTTAGTTTTAAAGGGAGTACTAGGTGGTGGTTTCAAATACTTTTTATTTTCACCCCTATTTGGGGACGATGATCCATTTTGACAAATATATTTCAACTGGGTTGAAACAACCAACCAGAGTACAAAGGTAAAGTTTACATGAGAATCTCAACTAATCTTTTCGATAAATTGGCCATACATTGGGATGGAATTCTGGAATTTCGATAAAAGATTTCTCACACTTTTTTCGTCAGGTGATGAAACCCCAGCCGTTTTTTTGCGTTTTTTTTTGGTTGACCAAAGGGGGGGGGATGAAGAAATTGCAGGGTTTTCCTAAGTTGGATCCACAACTGTTTGGAGGATTCATGAGGATTTACGAAAACTTGGGGGTGCTTTTCAAGTTGACCTTAAAAAGCACCTTGGCCGTTGGGCCACCCCTAAAAAAAATGGCAATCCAGTGGCGATCCAAACAAAAGGCGCAAGAACTTCACTCATTTGTTACCATCCCTGAACACGAACGGCTGGAACCTGAAAATACCCTACTTGAAAAAAGGAGGACTATGGATACAAACCACCAATGGTTGGGTTCCAGCTGTCCAGTTTTGGGGGGCAACTTCAAGCGAGGCCTTGGTCCGTTTTCAACATTCTGAATCGCCGGCCATTCAGATGCTCCCTGCTCAGGCATGGGAAGGGATACTCTAAGGTGAAGGTGATGTATTTGTGGATAAAAAAGTAAACAGCAGCAAAAAAAATCCAGGTGATTCTTCCACCATCCCAAACTGGTGCATGCAATTTTTGTACATCAACAGTATAATAAGATCATTTTGCAGAATCATTTCAAGTACTCAGATTTACCTGATGTCATGTCAACGTCAACAATCCCAAAATCAGATTACCACATCTTCGCTCTTGGCGAATTTGAGGATATCTGTGAGAACCCCCAACTTTCAGCAAAAGATGTTTCTTGCTCAAGCCTAAAGTTTGGGAAGATGTGCCATGTAACAAGCTTATTTTGAATAATTTTGAAGGGAATCCTTCATAATTGTTGCTTCAAACAAGTCATCATGTATCTCTTCGATTCAAAACATAACATATGATATGTTACATATGAACTTTCGACACAACATGTTTTCTTTTGAAGACATTCATCAACTTCATTAGCTGCATCAGCATTTCGCCAGGTTGATGATGTGCTACCTGGGTTGTATGGTGATTGCACCAGGAGAGGGTCTGAGATTCCAGGTCAGAGTTTGTGGGTTTCAAATTGACAAACCTGGAGATTTGAGGTTTTGAAGATTAGTTGAACCAGTATGGTTTTTATATGTGATACTGTTGATGGCTGAAATCATACACCAGCTGATATACTGTAGTAGATATCCCATTATTTACAGGGTGTTATATACATCCCAGGTGGTGCAGGATTTCTTCCACCAACAGTATGTAAGTTTTTTTTGTTGTTTCTCCTAATTTTCGTATTTTTTCTTTGTTTCTGAGACTCAGACGAGAGGGGATCATTGGAAGGGACAGACTTCTACGGCAGCGAAGAGAATGACTTCTATACAATACCAAGATAACTTACGGATGGGCTTTGAGAGCTTCTTTGAATCCCAGAAAACTGGTATGATACATCATCTTTAGCAGCCTTATAGGGTCCAAGGTCCCTCCTTTGCATATCTCACCAAAGGATTTGTGTGTAGTCTGTTATGTCTGTTTCAACGGAATCCCAACCCTCTTCCAAATGCTCAACAACTAAATAGTGACTTGATGTGCGGGAAAATCACCAACCTGTTTTCTGAGGATTTTGGACATGAATCCCATGTGATCCCTTGGTTGACATGTGACCAAACCGTCTTCACTGGAGGAGTCACCATTGCTCTGGGCAGAACGTACACTGCTATGTGACCCGACGAAGTTGCTGGTGGACAATCTGGAAAATCAAAACGGGATGCTCCATCTACTATGATAGGCTGACTAGGTATCAGAAGTTGCTACCAACTTCTTTTTGACGCCAAATTTAACTATTTGAGCCAGTTAGCATTGATCAAAGAAGCACAAAGACAAGATGTTCCCTAAAACCGAGAAATACGTAAAGTCACTTTCGCTGAAGCATTTTGTGTTTGGAACGTGCTTGTACGAAGGAACCGCTCTTGGAAAACAGTCATTGTACTGTCATATGTACTGTATAGCAGATAAACATAGCCGCATGTTGAAAGTCGATTCTTAGAAGAATTAAGAACCAGCGCTCCCACAGTCAGGGCGGATAAGTGGATAGAAAGGTGGATGGATTCGGAGAGAAATTGATGTATCCCTATTCCCTATATATAAATTTACACTGCACATGTCCTAATTCGTATAGCAAAGTGTGTTCTCCAAGAGCCGTCACTAGAGGAACATACTCCCAACCAGAAGGCAGACTGAAGACATTAGATCTGAAAATAAAGAGTCCACGCCTTTATGAATAATATATAAACGCAAGAATATAGCATGAACAGAAACCTCCTTTCATCAAAATATAGCCCTTAAGGCTTACACAAAGTCAAATAGCTTCAATACAAAGTCACTTCTTTTTAAATCCAATCTCAAACAATTTTGCCTCCAGTAAAAGAACTCAAACCATTGGCGATCGACTTTGCTATGTGATTCTCAGGAACAGAATCAGTTCTTCTCGCAGACTCTTGGCTTCAAGATTCTTTTGGATCCTGATCCGTGTCAAGAGATCCTTTTGTTTTGTAGATATGAATTCACAATATGTTTTTTTCAAATAAAGATATTGGAATAATATGATCATTTTTGTAGATATGAATCTTTTAGCAGATATTCTTGTATGTAAGTATGGTCCTTTTTGTAGATATTAGAATCTATTAGATATGTTTTTTTCAAACAGAAACATATCATGATTGAACATGTTCTTTGGTGGCGAACTCTGGAGGGGCATGATATGATGTTTCAAACATTCCTAATTAACAGTCCCATTTTTCGTTTCGCCTCATGTTTTTTCCACGAGGATTGAACATCCACCTTGTATGCCTTCATTTCATGGAGGATGGAGGGCTCAGAGGGTGACCTCTTCAAAGTACACCCAAAGTATGATGAAAATATATGGGTGTTTCCTTAAATGGTGGTATCCCCAAAATACCGCAAAATGATCATATTTAGTGGGAAAACCCATGGGTTTGTTGGGGAAATCCACCATATACTAGCAACCGTTTTTTCTGCAACCCTTTGGCAACCCATGAAAATCCCATCCCATTTTTCGAATTTGACAGTTCTGCATCCTGGAAATGATGAGGTGTCTTCGAAGCTGCCCGGAGCATTGGGATTGTAACTCTCCAAAGAACATTCACACTTAGTGGTGGCTTGGTATGCGGGATTTTTCGCCAAAAAAAGCATCAAAGCAGAGATTTTTCTTGGCCCTTTTAAAACTGTATGAGACTGCTACCTGTTTGAGACTTTGGGTGCTGACGAAAGACTATCAGACAACTGTCATGAAATAGACATTTCTTGTTTACTTGTAGCAGGAAGAAAATTAGTGTCACCCTCCAGTAAACATCCATATTCATGATGGATTTTCCATCTAGCGATTAAAGGAAAACCAGCATCATGTGAAGCTGTGAAGATGGCAGAACATTTCACACCCAGGTCATACTCCTTTGTGCGGGTGCTGCTATGATGCCAAAAACCGTTGGAGGGGTTGAAAAAGGTTGAGACGTGTTGAGATGAACGAGTCCTTGTGCTTCAACTGGGAAAATTCACGCGGAATTTTGTGCTTCAACATACTGCAAACAAGGAACATTGGAACACGTGTCACAAAACCGTCCACCTTTTGATCATCGTTTTCCATGAAAAAAAACATGTCGGAGAAATTGCAACTGCAGCAGCCCTTGTAGAGCCTTGGCTTTGACTGCAGTTGGGTTGGCAACATTGAGTTGACGAGCGGAAAAAAAATATATCAGGGCAGCAGGCGGCACGCGGCAGGGTAGAGCGGCTGGGGTTGAGAAGGGCAGTTCTATTTGCAGCCGAACTGACTTTCTGACTTTTGAAACCATTCAATTTTTTTGAAAAATGTCCATGTCTATTTGGATGAGGCAAACGAGACTAGAACCCACAGATTCCTCTTTTGCCCCCTCTGATGTCATCAGCAAAAGTCCGAGTATGTGAAAACTCCATCCTTTTTTGTCAAACGTTTTTTTTCCTGGGAAGCTAACACATGACATTTTTCCGTTGGTGTTTTTGGAGGGTTTTTTCCATTGGAGGTTGTGAGACGTTGAGAGACAGTTGGAAGTTTGGGAAGATGATCCGCTTTTCCCAGTTCCCCAAGGGTTGGTCCAAAAAGGCTGAACCTGGAAAATCACCAAGACGCTTCGAGGCGATGGACATCCCAACACGTTCTGGGATGGCCTGGTTGGATAGCTCAGCCGGGTTGCGACTCGGTTCCCTGTTGGCCTAAAAATGAGTGACTCCATTCTGGTGGTTATGGGGATAACCCAGATGAGACTTAAACTATCTTAAACTCCTTGTGGTGCTTCATGAGAACTCAACATATGCGATGAACACTCACATGTCAAACGTCAATGATTTCAGAAGGATCCGTGACAGGTAGAAATAGATTGAAATCTGGATTTTTTTCAGATGGTCAGATGGTTATACTAACCATCCAACCCTCCTCCCTCCACCTATGAGCCAGGTCAACGTCCGGAGATTCCATGGAAGTGAATGGAGGCTAGTCAAAAGGGTCCATCAAAAGACTGATACCAAGAGGTGCAACTTTTGTGTTCATCCAACCGAGGATCTTTCCATTCAATTTTTTTTGAACTGCTGACAGAAAGGGCGCCCAAAAAATTGGCAAAGAGTCAAAGATCTTAGATTTTACCAGAAAAGACATCTTTTGAAAATGGTGAAATTTATGAGAAAATCTCAGATTTCTTTTCAGTTGTTGGTTACAACCTTTGGTCCATAGGTGTTTTGTAATCCATCCAGGATCGTACCACGAGCCCACGGGAGATCGAGATCCGATTGATCGCCTAAAGGAGGACGGCATCATTTAAAATGCCTAACTGGGTGGTGGCAACTCAAATATTTTTTCTTTTCATCCCGAAAATTGGGGAAGATGAACCCATTTTGACTAAAAATTTTCCAAAGGGGTTGGTTCAACCACCCACTAGCTAAAAAATTGGATGTGTATATTGTAATGAAAGGTGGCACAAACATGATGTTTTTTTTTGGTAGACATTTATGGATGACATGGATGGGATGTGGAAGTTGTAAGTCAGTCTCCTGAACTTGGCCAACGGAAAACAAGGTTCACTTGCGAATGGTGTTTTGATTTGGATGATTGCTTACATTACATGCAAATTGCAACAAGATGATCCAAAAGCTTTAAAAATTGGTGAAATGGATAAACACCCCACCCATATGGATGAAATATATTAAACATGTGTATTATTTGTCATTATTATTACGTAGTTTCATTCGTTGCACATTTTGGTTTCCAGAAGCACACACACACATGTCACATCAACGTCCTGCATGGTTTGATCTTGATCTTCTTTCAGGAGTTGTCTGCATGGAAACTTCGACCAGAGGTACGGGACTGGGTCCCCAAAAAATCCGCCCCCTCCAAAATGATTATAATAAAACAACCACGTTTTAAACAGGAAAATCATTAGGTTTTAGTCAAGATGCCCTGATTTTGAGACACACATTAGGACACAATGTCTTGTGAAAAACTGAGTAAACTAAGAGTATCTTTAGATGATCCCTGCAATCTGTAACACATGGCCACGGAATTACAGGAAAATGTCGTATGTTGCGTGTGTGCCTTTCTGACATGTGCTGACATGCCCAGGTGCCTGCTATGCCAGCGATGGCCCCACCAGAAGCCTATGGTGCACGTTTTCGATGCACCTGCTGATGCTTGGATTATAATTATAGACCATATACGCCCCGAAAATTGACATGTCCCCCAAAACGGGACTATTTCAAAAGGAAATGCCATCTTCCACCCAGTTTCCAACCATTGATTTTCAGGGGCTTTGTTCGTTTTAGGGTGTGTAAGTATGTTTTTCTTTTTCAACGGGGAAAAGCCAGCACATGATTTCTTGTTAGAGTTGGGTAGCTGAAAGATTTTTTCAGCCTACAACCTTGACTATTGAAGTAGTTTGCGGGTAGATCTTCTACATGTATTACTCACGCACGTTTGGTAGCTGGCAACAAAACCAACTTCACATGATTTCACATGTTGCAGGTGTTTTCAAAACAATATTCCAACCGAGAAGCATTGACAAACTCTACGGTTTTTGTAGCAGGAATGGTTCATATATGTTCCAGGTGCACCAGCAACCTCCCCCACCCCGACCCAATGAAATGGAACCATACATAGACAGTCCATAAATGGTTGAAAATATAGATATGACCACCTTTCACCCCGGAAGAGATTTGGTCCAGTTGACCGGGATCACATATACCCTGCTCCAAATATCGTTGCTTGTTGGTTGCGAGGCGATCAAGAAGTGTTTGAATCGCAGCTGGAGTACCACGTCTCTTGGTAGCAGCTAGCATGCTAGGGTGTGCCATGCCGTTCATTGCGGACTCCCTTTGATTGACTTTTTTTGTTGGATAGCGACCAATTGATTGGGATTGGGATCTGGTATTCCACAAAAGGTTGGTAGGATTTTCCCTAGAAACAATGACTCCAAAACATGTTGACTGATGTTGACACTTTTGGTTCAACTCCAAAACAGCAGATCTTTTGGATGGTTGAAGATGTGGCGCAAGGATCAGGACCAAAATCAACATACAAAAGTTTCGAACGTGGTGAGTTTGATATTTCTGCTACCCAAGATAGCTCTGTTGCACATCAGGGTGTCATCAAAAATGGGACATGTTTTGATATTGAATTTCTTGAATCTACTAGGCATGGAACAAGTCATTTGAAAGGAACCTAGTATACCCTCCAGGGAACTAACATATCCCACCTTGGGAAAAGGAAAATCATCTTCAAACATACCTTGGGATGGGATATGTTAGTTCCCAGGAGGGTATAACTAGTAGTTTGTTACAAGTTGGAGTATACGGGTTGACATTGGCACTTGAAGAGATCATGAATCCCTACCAAGGTCAGCTTGGAACAATGATGAATCCTCATTCTTGATCATCAGTAATTAGGTACTTACTGTATGTATATATGTACATACGTAGTAGTTATCCTCAATAATCATCAATTGAATTGTTAAGCATCAGTACCCTCCGGTAAACTAACATAGCAATGAAAAATGCCCATTTTCAATAGGGAATACATCTTCAAAAGGGTTATTTTCCATTGCCATGTTAGTTTACCAGAGGGTAATAGCAATAATCAACATCATTCTGATTCTAAATTGTCAGGAGACCCTTTGCCTGGTATCATTTGGTATTGAAGGTCGCTGTATGGATTTGCGTCCACATAAGANATTACTTCCCCCACTCTGAATATAAGTATCTCGTCTATACATATATGTGTGCATATATATATATATATATTATATATATATATATCCACATACTTGATATGATCTTCAATCTTCTATTCATCCAACACGATTCCTTGAACATCTATAGCCAACAAAAAAATCATTCTAAACAACACATAAGATACCACCGAGGCCTCCTTTTGCATGCCCTTCCCACGGCCGGCAGTGCCCGGGCGCATCGAACCGCCACGGAAGAGGCAGGAAGAAAGGGGGTAGGATCCGAAAATTTTTTCGCGACCAAACCGCGGAGATGAAACCCAAATCATTGGTAAATTGTAAGGTTTTTTTTTTGGAATCCCCCTTTAATTTTAGGTTTCAAGGAAGTATAGTAATTTGGCCAGATATATTCCCACATCGTCTATTTCCCTTTCATCGGGGTATTCCTAGGGATGGCAAACTACGATTCTTTAGCAACTCACCCATAGGCTGATGATGCTGACGTTCCTCATTTATGTTTGTCATTTTTGTTCAAGCATATATTAGCAGGTTTTACGAGTTTCATGTAACACATGAGGTGGTTTGGACAACAGGAGTTGTGCCCATGCTATCCTACATATATCAATTTATGAATCACATCCTATCCTCACATTCCGTGAATCTGTAAGCCGAAAGGGATATTTTATTCAAACGACAAGCGTTGACAGCTCACGTTGTACCTGGACGGGGAGTGGTGTATTTATATGGTAATGCCTGAAGTATTTGTCATTACAGTCGCAATCATCGTATGGTCCATTTTTCGATCTGTGCAAAGAAAATAATGTGACACAACTTCCAAACAATTAGCTCGGCTCTGACACTGTTGATGGGAGAAATCCTGCACCAGCGGTGATCCCAAATTCCATTTTTCGATAGGGTTGAACCTATCTCGCATAATGTATATTTTTGTTCCATCAAGAACATGATGACCTGCTCAACTGAACCCCCCCCCCAAAAAAAAAACAAACAAACCATAAAACCTTCCCCCGGGTTTCATCTCTGGAGAAGCTATCCCGTAGGTCGGATAGTGGTAGATCTGATTTGTGTAGCTGGCCTGAAGCAGAGGAGCCTTTTTTTGGAGTCCAAGTGGTGAAACATTTGATGCAGAAAAATGGCATAACTAGGTGGTGGTTTCAAATGTTTTTTATTTTCACCCCGAAACTGCGGGAAATGATCGAATTTGACGAGCATATTTTTCAATTGGGTTGGTTCAACCACCATCTAGTAGACTTTCCGATTCTGTGTTTCTTTTCTCATCTCATTTTAGCTGAAAGTTTTTGAAATCAGTTGCTAGTTGTCAATGTATGCTCAAGGTTTATTAAAAGTGAAGATTGAAAGTGCAACGAGTACAACGGTTTCTGCCATGAACATGGTGAGGGGATGTTGAGCCCTGCACCAGGAGCTGTTGTTGAATGCAACTTCAGAGCCTTTTGGCGCGAGCAGTGACAGAACTTGCAGATGATCTTACCAAAAACACCTTCACATGAAATTGATTCACCCAGGTAATGGTGAGTGAACTTCAACATCTTTGTGCCAGCAGAAAAGGGTTTTTACAGACATCCAAAAAGGAATATTTATGGAAACTTGATGTTTCTTTCATAGATCAACCAATCTGGACCTTTTCCACATAGTGATGTGTTTGGCTGATTTTTTCCATCATTGGACCAAGGTGGGAACAGATCGACCTAGTGGCTTGGCAGCAAGATGTTGCGGGCTTTGTACAGCTATTAACCACCATGATCCCTTAAGAATCCCTTAGTAAGGCCGTTCTTTTTGGGGAGCGGGTTGGCATTGGAGGGGATACCCTTAGATTCCCATGATACGATCAATTACCATATTGAACAATCATGGTTGGGAGTTTCTTAGCGGTGTCTTGGAAAAACATGAAAACACAACGTCACAAACTCTTCACACCCCCAGGTTTTTTACGCCCAATCTCAACTTGTGTTTTTTCACAGATGCAGCTCCTTGGACGAAGAACACACCTTTTATAACAGGGAATCATTAAAATCATCCATATTGCCGGGGAATCAAACCAATGCAAATCTATGTCTATGCTAGTTTTTGAGGGATTTTTCTCCTCCTTTATATAGTGCATTATTGTTTGGGGGGGTTGGTGTTATATACTACAACGACCCCTGGATAAGGGGATTCGGAGTTTCCCCTCCTTGACTCATAAGTAGCTGAGGCCAAAAGTCCTGGTGGTTCGGTCCGAGCACCGAGTGGTTCGGACCGTGCGCACAGCGAGGTGCGCAGATGGCAGATGTTTCACAAGAGGTCATTAGGAGAGAGTGTAACAAGACATGTGTTTTTTTGGGCCCAGCTGGCCAAGTGGGGGATATTTACGATTATGATGATTATGTAGATTTTAGGAAGGGATAATGTCAAATTCTCCTCCTTTTGCTGTTAGATGTGGTGGATGATCATGGATTTGGTATTTTATAATCCCGACTCAGGGATTAGAATCAATCACAAAATGTGCCGGGAGTGGCCAAAGAGTAGTAGATAGATCAAGGTTGTTTTCATTGTTGCTCATATGAAGGATGATTTGAGGATCCTATTATACCAATGGGACTATTTGGATAGTACTAAGTACTACCACTTCCGCGAAATTAATGCATCCAAGGTTAGCTTCCTTTACAAGAGAACGGGTCATGCTCGCACGTTGTTTCTTCATCTTGTAAGCACATCTTTTAAGCGAACTTGCGAGGAGAGGAGACTCTGGTGGCGTTGGGAGGCGCGAACAAGTGGTTAACAGGGACGACAGGCACTGAAATGCTGCTCTAGAATAGTTTTCTTGGATGTACTCGTACCCTTTATAATCTATTGTACTATTGCAATGGAACATTCCCATTTGTCCTGATAATAGAATACTGAGGGCACTTGGCAAGTTGGTTCTGTCAACCGATTCCATTCTGATCCAATGATTGGTTCTAATTGGCTGGTGTGCTTGCTTGCTAAGTGGGAGGGGGCCAGCAGACATCAGATGTTTCCATTGATTTCAGCGGAAGATACTGCCAGCTGGCGGCAAATTTGGGATACCACTTTTGGGACCGCAAATTTGGGCATGCTTGGGTGTTCCATCCATTTTTGGTGTCAATTATTTTGGAGTCATGTCCCAATATGATGGTGGTCCGTTCTTGAAATTGCATGAAATTGCTATTAATTTCAAAGTATGGCTTTTTTCGAGGAAGAGAATGGGGGCCATGTAGTTGAGGATACCTGAAACACCATGAAACCTTGTGAAACATGGGATGACTACTACTAACTACTATTATCATTATCATCTTTTTTATTGGCTAATGCTACTATTGTAGATTATCCCAACCTTTGCACAGCTTTTTCCGGGCGATTTCTTTTTTTTCTCCAAAAAGCTCACAAACTTTCCAGCAGGATAGTGAGATTCAGATCCATCACGCGAAGGTGGCAGAAACTTGACTTGGGGGGTTGGCAGACTGGACGGGGTTGGCCGTTTCCAAAGACCCTTCATCCAGAGACTTGTGGGTTTCATGGATTCAGATGATTAAGGTTGTTTTTGTTTTTTTTTGAAGGAGACTTGAGATTTTTTTTGCCTATAGTTGGTGATGTTGGGATAATCTTGCCTGCCCACCCGCAAGATGTCATGCAAGTGAAGATGGCGTCCTAAAAGTATGACATTTGATCTGACATTAATTGAGCTACTAGGATCCATGAGGAGCATTGCCATTTATTACATCCTTCGTCTCCAAAAAAAAATGCTAGATTCACACGGATTTGTTAGTCTTTTAGTGACCATACTTTGATATACCGTGAGTTACCTTGATCATGTTTGATCACTGCAAAGATCGACGACAGTTGGCGGATTGCTCCATGTTTGATTCAAGATTCAAATGTAGAAGCTATTCAGGAGATTCATCAAACTGATCTCAATCCTTTTTGCAGGGAGATTTGAATGAAATCATTTTCTGTCAATGCAATCCATCAATTTGGCAACAGGCTGATGAGCGTATCGCCAAAAAGTGGGAGATGCTCAGTTTGACATCGAAACGTTTCGTTTGGAGAAAGGCATTTAACAAAAGGCTGGTGACATAAATGGTGATTGTATTTGTCAAGGATCAAGATGTATCAAAGATCACAGCTCAAGAACTTGAGAATGGGCATCATTGTGTCCCATCCGGTGTTGTGGGGGGAACCCGCCGGTAGAATTTCTATTGTGAACTTTTGAGGCGTCAAGAGATCTTGGAAGAGATGAAACGCCGAGAGGATGGCTGCTAGAGACGACAAATGACAAACGACCGGTGCGGGTTGGAATCGTAAGGTTTATGTTTATTGCAAGAAACCCAAGGAGTGGCACGGTAGGTTTCCTCCAACTGTGGTGCATAGGGAGGAGTTTGCTGTGGGGCATCAGGAGGGCCATTGTTCAAAACTCGAACTGAGTTTGATAGATATCCATGGGATTCTCTGTAGAGTCGTAGAGGGAAGACAGAAATGTTGCATGGAATAAAGAACCCGAATCATGCTCTTGTACTCATGAAAATGAACGAAATTTATCTAATTTGGATTTTTGTTGTACCTCAAGTTGGATTCATTGAAACTACTGGTGCCGAATAGAAATTCTTGAAATTCACGCTCTTGGGTAGGAAGAGCAATGCACATTCACCCCGCGGCTGATTGCTCGAAGGCGCAGAGCCAAAAAGGTGTGTAGCAAATTTCTTGGGCCACTAGAAATGGCTAGTTTGAGTAGGAAACGCATGTTTTTTTTGGGTCCCTTATTAACAGACATCTTTACATATTTGTGGTTTGTTCTCAAGAGTAGAGATATTGACTAGGCCCGAGGGCATTCAAGATTTTGGATAGCATGCTTTCCAGAAAGATGAGCCAATGAGCGCACGGAACAGATTTTGTTGAACCAAAGCTGTTTGGGCAGCAATAGGCTTACTCTTTGTCCCATAGTCACAGAAGTGGAAAATGGCTTTATTTGAAAGGTAACTACAATTGGAGATACACCCATTTTTCACCGAGCCATGAATATGGGAGGAAGGTTAGTGCTAGTTTCAAGAGAGAAAAACAACAGATGATTCGCATGGACTCGAGAGATGTTGGTGAATTTCATCCCCAACTCATTAATTTCTGACTTCAAACATGTTGTTGATTTCGACTCGAGGAATCCTTCCGACACGTCTATACACAATATCAAATCTATACGTACATCTTGTACAACATTGAAATATATTGAAATACTACTAATATACATCATCCAGCCAATACAATACATACGATATCTGTATGTCCGTATCCAATATTTCTAACCTTTAACCATCGTATTTATATAAATTCCTCACTCCGGCAAGCAGGTCCAAGAGTTGCGGTCGCGTGGAACGGCAGGCGTGTGGGGGAAGTTTTTTTCGTCGCACAATCACCAGAATCAGCATAGCGTTTGGCAGTGGGACATCGAACTGGCTGTTGTATATATAAAATATCAATGAAATATGAATGTTCATTCATGTCGATTCTAAAAGATTGAGTTGATATTAGAATTTTAACATACATTTATTTATATTTCATCAGGAATTTATGCTTTTGAGAGGATTCAAAGATCATAGAATTGACATATACGTACATACCGATGCTCGCTCTGGCAGTGCACCTGCCTATATCCCCAAAATCAAGTGACATTCATGAAATGTCGTCCAGCGTCCCTCCATTCCAATCTTTTTTCCTAGTGTCATGCATCATAGAAATAGAGTATATGCGTTTTGAGAATCATTTTTTCAATCCTTAGATATCTTATTGTATTATGTATAGGTTTTTTGAAACCTTAGATTACCCATCACCCCATCACCCCCTGTGGCACCGCAGGGTCGAGCGTTGGAAGTTTCGCCTTGTAACGGAAGGTGGCAGGTGGGAACCGGTGGGCATTTGGGACTTAAAAAATCACCACGACATTTAACATACACCCCTGAAGATTAACATGGAACACAATTCCCTGGAGGTTTGGTTCAGATCATTTTCCTTTCTAAATGGGTTATTTGTAGGTTCCAGCCGTTAATCTTCCAGGGTGTAGATACCAAAAAGAGACCATATTTTACTTAAAAGGAGTCACCTTTTCAAAACCATCATTTTGGGTATCCATGTGATTTTTCGATATTTTCTGGGTTGTAATCACTAACTTCTCTGAAAATTGTCGGCAAAAGGCAGGGGGTCATTAAATGGGACGCCCTGAAAACGATCGCATATCCATCAAAAAATTCACTTTTGAAGATGATTTTCATTTTTCCGTTTGGTGGGATATGTGATATGTGACCGTTCCCTGGAGGGTACCCATTCTAGAGGGATTAAAGCTGATGCACATCTATGGTGATTCTTGAGGGATTTTCCCTAAGATAGTGCGTGAGGTTTAGGTTCGTGTCATATATATATATATATACATAATGACCCCTGATAGGATCAAACCCAACCTGGCAATGATGATCTTTAGTCAACACATGTATTGCGATATCCAATCAAGTCCCACAATTGGAGTTCATCAAATCCTACAATTATCCACCCCGACCTTGGGGGATAGGATGATCATCCTCCAGAAAGGGAATAAAAGAAAGGAACAAAAACCTATGCCTCGCAAGACATTTCTGCTTCCAAATATGTGATTCCTTTTTGTACCAGTGGAATTTAGGATGAGGAAATGGACTTGACACAAAGCCAATGTTTTTTCATCACCGGCAGCTACCATGTTGCATCATGTGATCATGATGACACTCATCTATATAACCTTGGCGTATCTCAAATTTTCCATCCCGAATCCCGATCCATTTTCCTCCCCTACTGGGCCTTGAAGTCACTCGTAGGATTGGCTTGATCAACAACTCGAAAGCAAAAAGAGCAAGTTGGAGTCCGTGGAATCCGAAATGTTGGGAAGCCCTGTTGAGTCGAGAAGAGATGGTCATTCGTGAATGACAAGAGATTCCATGAGAATTTTTGAAGACAAATGGGCTTACACTATACAGTACTATAATGTAGATACTTTTCACAACAATAAAAACCAATCCACCAAAACTTTTCGGATACTTCCAATTACTGTACCCTGAGAATCCCTGAGACTACCAGCCAAAGCCCGAAAAAAAGAAATTCATCTTCCAATTGGCGAATCGAAATGATTGTTAAGATTCCCTAAAAACCGATAGTTAGTTCGCATCTGAAAATTGATGATTGGAAGGCTATACTTACCTTTTTGGGATGGCCCTATTTTCAGGGCGCGACCTGTTCGTTAAACCCCGAGGTATCGCGACGTGACGCACCAGCCGCAGATCACGCGACGGGCCCAAAGCTTGGCCAAGGAACGCGAGGCGGCCGTTGGAAAAACCGCATTTGGGACTAATTGGGGAGGTTGAAGTTTTTATAAATTGAGATGAAGAATTGTTGGAAAAAAATGGAAGAATTATCCAGGTGGATATATGATATATGATATTCTATATGTTATATATCATATGTATACAGTATTACACGTATACAATAGCAATAGAAAACGAAGCTGTTTCAGTGACAATCTGTTGATCAATCCATTGTTAGAATCCCTATTCATCTAAGTGATGAGATATGATCCGGGGGTTGGCCATCGGATTGCGTTGTTTTGTCCTTTTTCTTTGTTGCATAGAGGTTACAGGCCATCTTTTGTGAAGACTTGGACATGCTGGAAGGATGGATGTCGGATACGTCCAATTAACCCCAACTGATTCCCAAACAGTTTGAAGTGGCTATTTTCAGTTTTAGGCAATTTGTTGATATTTGTTGTTTATATCGGTCAGAGCATGTCAAAGACAAAATTTGTTGAACATATGGATACGATGGTATTTGGGGATCCTTCGTAGGTCAAACTTCAAGGTGCAAAACCAACGACCAACAATGGAATGATTCTGTTTTCAATCAATTTACAGTAGAAAAAACCAGATGCCCCAAAAATACGGAAATGATTCACCTTGGCGAACACCGATCGCTTTGGTGTAAATTGGTGTTTTTTTTTGACACCTGATGAAAACGGTTCCGTAAATCAGAAAAAGCCAAAGCTTCGCCAGCTGGTCTGGACCTCGTAGGCTGAAAGCCAAAGTGTTTTTGATCGCCTCTATCATGTGGCACGTGTGCGGTCCCCCAGGAGAGTTGTTGGTGAAAAAAACGTCTTTGGACGATGCCGCTGTTTTGAGATGGCAAACCAAGGGAATGAAATTTGCTTAAACATCATTGGTATCCTATTCTTTCTTTTTTTGTCCCCCATCACGAACGTTTCACCAGATTTCGATTGGGTAAATGTATGTAAATTAGATGAAGGTTAAATGATTTTTATCAAATTTCTCTTCAATCACCAGAAGTGGGTGGTCACCATTTTTGGAAGTCTTAGAACTTCATTCAAACAGCTCATCCGAGTGGTCGACCACCGGGCCGACTCCCCAAGGAACGCTCCAAAGCGCGGAAGGAACTGGAGGTTCCCAGCTTCAACGCGACCAGCGTCGTCGTTTTTTTTTTTTTGCCGTGGTATTCTTACCATGGTAAATTTTGTTGGATTATTTTTCTAAACAATCGTTTCATGATGATGATGACAATGATGATGATGATGATGATGATGATGATGATGATGATCATGATCATGATGTTCACAGCATTTTCCCTTTTGGTACCATTGGATGCCTCAAATCCTTGACTCGTTGGAACTGTCAAGGCTGCTGCAGCAGAGTCCACTCCGTGCAGAGCCCTGGCGACGGGAACGATTCACGACTCACCATCAGGTGAGCAATGAAAATAACTGCAAAATATTTGCCCTTAGTTGTAGGGAGCATTCCAGCCCAATATTGTCCATGTAACCCCTATAAACCAACTACTATATACAATGGAACGTCACACGTTGTTTTTTTTTTGATTCCGGGGGCGCAGGTGTCATGGGATTATAGTTGGTCATGGTGTCCAGTCAGATTTTTTGCCAGTGTCACCAATGCTGTTGTTTGCTACTGTTAATATATGTATATGTATTTATGCAATCACATAGTATCTATTACGAATAGCATGAATTAAGTAACTAATTAACTAACTAGCTAACTAACAAACCAACTAACTAACTAACTAACTAACTAACTAACTAACCAACTAGCTAGCTAGCTAACTAACTAACTAACTAACTAACTAACTGGCTAACTAACTAACTAACTAACTAACTAGCTAGCTAGCTAACTAACTAAGCGAAGTAACTAACTAACTAACAAACTAACTGACTAACTAACTAACTAGCTAGCTAGCTAACTAACTAAGCGAAGTAACTAACTAACTAACAAACTAACTGACTAACTAACTAACTAGCTAACTAACTAACTAGCTAACTAACTAGATATATCACTAAAATACATTAACATATCAATACATATAATATATACCGGTCAAAATTTTGACCTTGGGTGCTTAGGCCAGTTGATGGTTCAGCCTGTGGAAAGCAGAATGTCCATGTAATACAGCCCACAGATAAATCGGGTGAATTCACAAGGGAGATTCACCTGGTTCAAGTGCTTGGGCCAGGGATTTTGTCCATGAATCGAAAACATCAGCAAAGATTTTTGGAAAAAAACTATGTCTTTCCATCATGTTCCATCCCAAAGCTCCTGACTTAGGTTACGTACTCCCAGGACACAGGAGCTCCCCCCTGGGTCCTGGATGTTTTTGGCTGGGACTTCTGGACTGTTTTTGGTGTCCAAGTTCATTGGGGAATCGGTTGATTTGGCCCAAATGGTTCGGTCTGTGATGCCCTTCCGAAACGGAGAACTGACATGTTGATTTCATCATGGATTTTTGTGTCATGACAGCAAGGATTTTTATGTCATATTTTTTTCTGGCTCAAACACAATTTTTTTGCAGCCTTGATTTCATGACAAAATCCCATTGTTGCTAACTGCCAGCAATTTTCCCTTGTCTTGTGTGTCAGATGTTGATGGTGTATGCCTCGCCACTGAACTGGTCTTTATCTTCAGGATTTTAGTGTGGTTGGAGTAAACCAAGAATTGGATGTAAAGGCAGATGGCCAGCAGTTCCACAGACATGTCATTGTCATGATCCCAGGGGTGTGGCATGATCAGTTGGGGATGAGCATTTTCTATGCTGACCGGACAAGGAAATGAATGATTGGTTGCAGGTTCAGCAGATTTGCCGGTGATGGTCATGCAAACACATTGGAAGATCCCCTTCGTTTCATTCATGACCCTTGGCGCAGCCATGGAAGCTGGAAACGATTGATGGATCAGGCGGGAAAAAGCATGCAAACTGGGAACGTATCACGTATTTCGATGCAATTCGTTCAAGTGAAAGCGGAGGCACTTGTGAAAGAACAAATCCATTCACTATAGCACTCAGCAGATATCGGCAGATGTGAAGATGCCTAAGACATCACAAGACCTCCAGGTAGCTGTGAGTAGATTCTAAGTGTCCAAGACGTGTGCAAAGCTGCTAAGGCCATTCATCAACTGAGTTTGATCCTGAACTTTCGCATGTGGCAGCGGCTACAGTGTTGAGATGAAACTAAAAAAAGCTTGACTAAGTTGATACTGTAGAAATTTGGACAAAAGCCCAACGGTTTTGCGATGATTTTTACGAGTCCTAAGACTTCAGAATTGCCGCACATGTGACTCAATTCATGACAGTCGCATCTGGCTAGAGCTGATTGGGCTAGACAGACCTAAGCTCTCCCTGTGATGCTGACCATGTTGAGTTCGTCAGAAATGTCACAAGATACGCTAAATCAAATGAATACATCAAGACTTCCAGTCAAGTAAACACAAAAAATTGGTGAAACAGTCAAACATTTCAAGATATTTCAAGCATTCCACCCTTTTATTCGCAGGAAAGGACAGATTCAAATTTGCAGAGCCAGCTCCGAAGCCGTTCAAAGAACGTTGCGCGGGCAGATTCTATGTGATATGATCATTGTGATAGCGTCTTAGGTAGATCTGCGCTGGAAGTCATTACAAGGAAAAGACGTGCTTGACTAAATCCGCTTGATGCAGTCGAGGACAAGTTGCTTCTCTCTTGTGGCTATAAGACATATGGCCACGGAAAATTGTTGCAATCCTACTTTCGTGGCTTTCGTATTTTGGTGCCTTCGAGCGGTTGGAGTGGTTTGAAGCAGTTGTTCCGTGCAACGGGGTTTGCCAAAATCAATCAAAGCTCAAAAGGGTACATGCTTCTCATTTGGGGATTTCTAGACCGAGAACATGTCGTAATTGAATCACTTGGCAATCTTGCCAGTGGCTGTCAATGTCAGAGCCCCAACTTCATTGGTGCATATCAATGGCTTTTAAAGTGTCGAGTGAGTCGAGTGTCAATTAATTTTGTGGCTCAGCAAGCTAAGCTGATTGACTGATTGATATCCTGCTTTGTTTTCGCGATGGCCGACCCAAGCCAGGACTTTGCAAGCATGCAAAGATGCTTGTGTTTCTTTTACAATTTTCAATAGAGTCAGAGGCAACTATGAAAGACTTCAGTTGCAATAAAGTTTGCCTGTCGAATGATAAATCTCAAAAGTCTGGGTACGCTTCAATCAAAGTCGTATCATCACCCGAAAGCTGAATTCATGAACAGTTTAGTTCAGCATTTAGCAATCAGACTGGTTAGATTGGTCAGACATGTCACAGAGGACGCCCGCAAAGACGAAGAGCTCAGGGAACTCAATCGCAGATTTGAGGAGTGACACTTGACTGCTGCATAACCTCATGACGACTTGAATTTGGTTCATTCAAGTCAAGTCAGGCTTCATTAGATTTCCTTCAGCACATTTGAATACAATGGGCATGTTGAGAGCATGGCACTGTGAATCTCCACACTGCGGACCACTCGTACCTTTTGTACAATCTCTGAGCAGTATCAGTCGCTGAGTGCAGGACATCTTGAAACGTTGTGAGGTTCAACCCAAGGAAGATGGTGATTCTTTCCCAGAAACTCAGTCGCACACAAGAAACACTAAGAAGCTCAGAAAATGCCAGGGTCCGAAACCGATACGGTTTTTGACGTGTCATCACCGTCTCAGGATTGGTATCGCCCTCCAGAACAAGGTATCCCTACCTGGTTGTCGCAGGAGATGCGAAGGATGTGAGTGGAGGATAGTGGATGGGTGGATTCGAGTCGATGTCGCCGATGTCGCTTTGTCTCGAGGAGTCGCCATTGACGCAGCAACAGCAGCAGCCAGATCGCCTCGCATCCGTGGTGGCCAGCTTCGAGTGGCCATCCCGAGGCCCGAGCAGACATCCAAAAATCAAAAAGATATGATATCAATGATACCAATGATCAATGCATATCTACAGAATATATACCGGTATATATCATGTCATATCCCTAATATTCAAGATGACATCACTATCATGTAATTTCATGAACTTCGATGGCATTTGCCCAGGTGGCTTTAATTGGTCTGTTTGCCTGCCAACCTCAGGCAAGTAGGTTCAAGCCTCAGAGTGGAGAACATGTTGACCGGAGAGACAACATCTTCGTTTTGTACATAGTTCATGTTATGTGAACGTGTAATAACATGTACACGTTTTGTAGACAAAAACGATCAAAAACGTATGTTCATGCTGAAATGAATGTTATCGTTTTGTTCATGTTGTTTTACATCGGACGTTTCGAGACAGTAAGCAACTTTTTTGGGACAAAATCTGCCTTCCAAGGTCTTTGAATGGACATGACGTCAGCAGCCCAAAGCCGCAGAGCCGGTTAGGTGGTTAGGTATTTTAGGTGCTGAACGTGAAAAAACCGTGTTGAAACTTTTCGAAGCGTACCAAAGCGTAGACAGATGTAGACAGCCTGCAAACCCTTCCCCTTTCACCCCAAAATGGATCTACATTTACGTATTTACAAATCACAAATTGTCATAAGATATATCTAAAAATTTTCCTTAGGTCTGGAAACCGGCAGCCTGCCGATGTGGCTTTAAAAAACGGCGCGGGAGCCAAGGGAAATTCAGGTATCACAGCCCATTTCAGAAGCCGCCTATAGGTATATTTAGTTACTTATGAGACTCCTTTAGTGGAAGCTGACAATACCATTTTTGTCCCACTGGATTGATTAGGGGGTGTTTTTTTCCGGAATTTTTGTTAGGATTCAACCTGATTCAACAGCAAACTGCTACACAGATGGTACTACTGTGTTTGCATACCGTATTCGAAAAAATAAGGATTTCATCAACAGAAAGTGATAAACATGTAATTTTTGCTTTGCAAAAGGTAGCAGATACTTTTTCACGTTTGTTCCATCAGGTAGAAATCAAACGCCCATTCTTTGACTTGTGTCGAGAATGTCATCGCTGTTTTTTTTGTTGCCAGGATGTTATCCCCGAGTTGGACTGAAAATTCGCACAATTTTCCAGTTGCATGACTCAATGACTACAGAGACTCCTTCAAACGCCTTCCATTCCCTACCAGGAAGTCTTGCCAAGAGAAAATTTCCATGTTTCACGATCTTTCAATCTCTGAAAGTTCTCTGTTAGTATAACCTTGGGATCTTTGCGTCAGAGATACTCACCCAAAGTATCTGAAACCCTGCAAAAACTGACAGTAGTAGAGCTCAATTCACGAAACCCTCACAGATCACGCCCCTCAACTTTTGCGCGTATGCCCGGTTTCCTTCGGATCACCAGCCTTTGCAAACGAATTCGGAACTGGTTTCTGGGAGAAGCGGCAGCTTGAAGCTGATTGAGAAAATTTGATTTTTTGGTGAGCATCAACTTGAAACACACTTTCTATCAGCAACACCACTTGATTAATTCAGGTTACCCCCATGTGTTCAACTTTAAGATCTTGAAAAATCAAAAGCCAGCAACGTGAGTCCAGCAGCATTTCCACTGTCACAATTTTTAGGGCCAAAGAGCCCTTTTGCCGAAACGGCCATAAATGAAAGCCTTCAGTGAGGGCGGTACCCGCCGCATGCGACTGAATGTAGTGGCACATCTCAGTAATCAGGTGGGGGCCCCTGGGTCACCAGTCATCCGTGAAGGAGGTGAATTTCAGTTTCTATTTGAATAAATGCCATATTTCTTATTGATCCTCAGATATGAAATACGAACTTTCGGGGAGGTTTAAGAGAAATGGTTTGGGTTATATTTCGGCTGTAAATGTACAGTTTGTATTTTTTTTGGTTGGTCGCTACTGTATATGTTTGGTAACGTTTGATATCTATATGTGGTCCTCCCTTTCGTGTTTTTTTCTTGTGAGTTGGAAATGCGCATCATATTCAAAACGTGTGGTTCCATTTGCCAGCCACGTGAGATAACGTTCAGAGAGGGATAGACAGGGACACTAGCTCTCAAGAAGTCTGGAATTGAAATGGGTTTGGCCAACAAACCCTGGGTCTATTGGGCGGGGTCAGATTTTCGTTCATATTGATGCTGCGATGCTGGTGCGAAGTAAGTTGATGGCAGGATCCCTCCTCGTGTTTTCAGGGGAAATTCTCAACATCGTACGTGTTGACAGTTTCAATTCTGCTTGGAATACTGGGCATGCGCACACATTCTCCTGCAAAAAGTCAATCATTTGGGAAAACTGTTGAATTTTTGTCCAAATTTATAGCTCCATCTTATTTTCATTTGCAAAGCATCCCTCTTCAACACCCCAAAACACCAGTCAACACCATCTGCTAGTGATTCTTCCCTGGAAAGGTCGCAGCTCGATTCTTGGTGGTGGTGGATGAGGATGATCGAATTGAAACCTTGTATACCAAGGTGCCTTTGAAACCAATGGGTTTGGGGAGTCTCCCTGATGGATGTTGGTGGGTGAAGCACAGCAAAAAAAGGATACATTAGCGAGGGGGATGCTACTTGTTTTAGGGATGTTCTAGTTGAGGGAAGCAGATGACATTAGGTGATGTACATATAAATTGTATTCACATTTGTTTTCTTGCCCGCTGAGTGATGTACGAAATTGCTAATACTTCACTGTTCCTTTCAATAGACTTCGTAGCACAGTGTGTGCCGGATGTACAGGCCTGTTGTGAATTTTTTAACGCGCCATCCAACGCAATGCTATCTTAATCTCGTTTTACCTTTCTCCTACATACTGTTGGTGTTTACTGGCTGAGATTTGGTGCTCAGACTTCGCAGTCTGCACTTGAGAAAAAAACACATTGAATCACATTTATATACATACATATTGCTTGAGCCACATGGTTGTGTCCCAGAAATGAATTGTCTTCACGAAAATTTCCTGCTGTCATCCACCACTCGGAGCACTTCGGAGAGTGCGGGCCATAGATATATATATATATATGTACATATGTATACATGCATAGACATAATCATACATAATGACATTTATATACTATAGGCATTACCTGTAAAAATCTATGTTTCTATTGGTTCCAAACATGAACCAAGTCCTACCCCTTCCGCTTGACAGCTGGAACTTCACTTAATTACAGGTGCATCGCAGCTTGCAACGAAGTGGAGTTTATGGCACCATCGCAGAGGTGAGAAATAGCTTTCAGGTGCAGCTCGGCCCTTCGATGCTTTTGGCCCTAAAATGACGAATCTGCTGCTGAAAAGCTGTTGGCTGAAATTTGATGTGGAAACCAAACGTTTGGAACAATGGTCGAAGTGAGTGCATTTTTGTATTTCAGGCCTTGAAAAGAAGCTTACTGAATACCTTATCCGAAGGTTTTTGGGGTTTCATATTGATGAATGAATTACTTCCAACCTCATAAGAAATCTTCGTGTTCACCACTTCACCACTGGCGGGATCGCTTCGGCGGCCAGGCGATGGTGCCTTTAGAGTATGCCTTGGGCGATGTCTTTCGCGATGGTGAGGAAGTGGTCGTGATCATTCGTGGGGAAGATGGACAACTACTGCAGGCGCGGTGTTCGTGAATTTTTTCCAATTGGAAAGACAAGATTTATTTTGAAGCAGTGGATTTCCAAATTGACAAATTTAGATTTTAGGATTTTGCAAAGATAACTTTCATAATCCAGATTGGCCAAGCATTTGACAAAGAAAGTTCAACTATCGGGAACTAATCTCAAAGATTTAACCATAAGTATGTCTCAGAAATCAAATCATTCATTCTATATGATATGTATACTATATACACCTGGAACCTGAAACATCTGTTTATAGATGGTTGTTTCAGTTGGATGATTCCAAATCTTTACATGGGAAATGGTTGTTTAAACAAGCATCCATTTAAAACTGGTTGTTCAGTTGTTCCAGGTATGTATATATCATCAACAATATCAACAACAACTTGACTCAACTTCCCCCATTTTGACTCTGTCGAGTTTTCCCACAGGAAAGAGAGCGGGAGATTCACGGGATTCAAGCAACTCCCAGTCGACGGGGTGAACGTGTACAGGAGTCCAGTCCTTCACGAAGGCGGGGAACAAAGAATATCAATGGAACATATGGAAGAATGGTAAGCTCCAAACCATAGGGTGGATGGATGATTTTGATATATTTTAATTGTGTGCATCTTTTTTTGAGGAAATTTCTGAATCAATTTGTTCAGGTGATGTCATGAGTTCAGCAGTTTTTGAAGCAATGAATTCCAATTACTGTAACTTCCTCACTTTTCGCATGTGAATCCATTAGCTCAAAAATGAGCTGATACTGTTGATGGTTCAGAAATCCGGCTAACCAGCTGATATGGCAGATTCCCCCATTATCTACAGAATTTTATACATCAGGTGGTTGTTTGGGATTTCTGAACCATCAACAGTAATATGGAAATAATGACCCCTTAAAAGGCAAACAAGTTGATTTAGTGAACGGATTCAAACATATTTTAAAACTCATGGATTCTTTTTGGGACGTATCACTTTTTCAGCATTTTGCTGCAGATGTTTCTAGTCCAACGGCTCGCTCAGGATGACACAATCTGCTCGGTCCATACCTTCAGAAGCCTCGCAAGTACGACAGTGCCTCGACATTTTCATGGGCAGCGGTTGGCAAGGGATGAGTTGCTTCACCAGTGAAATAATTGGGAAGGAGTCAAGTATGTTGAGGGACGATACTTCACCAGTGAAAACATCATGGGAAATATTGAAGAAAAATTCCTCCATGATGTGTTTTTTTTTTTTTTTCCGGATCCCGTGTCACTGTGGATGGAATTGTGCCAAGATGGTTCAAGTTGTGAACTAGAAAGCTTCTTTCATAATATCAAGATGCAGTAGCTTCCCGTGTTTTTTTTTCAAGGGATGGTACTGATAAGATCCCCCAGACGCTAGTGGTTTCAGTCAGTCTTTTCTCATGAATGCGATTGTTATTTCAACCCTTGAGAACCACGGCTACCAAATGCTGTTCCATGGCTATCAAACGTTGGCTGTGGGAAATAACCATCATGGTAAAGTCAACGGAAATGGCGACTAAAAGCCGTGTTAGAATCGGAGATGTTTACTACTCATGATTACCAAAAAAAATGGGTGTAAAGGGAAAAACATCTCAGAGACTCAGGTGAAAAAATGACTCTGATGTAAGTCATCATGACCTTACCACCCCGAAAACTAAGATCAAAATGGAAAAATTCACCATTTTTTTTTCCATAGGAGATACATGGGTGTTTCCTTAAATGGTGGTACCCCCATTTCACACCCCCAAGTTTTGATCATGTTTAGTAGGAAAACCCATGGGTTTGTTGGGGGAAACCCACCAACGAGATCGCAGGATGCGTTCGGAGGAGCCGCTCAGCGAGATCACCGCGGTGAGCCGCGAGGTGACGTCCAGGGGCAGGCGAGCAGTTTAGTGAAGGTTTGGGGGGGGAAGGTAAGTGCCTTTAGGGGGAGTAGTTGATCTATGTAACAAATAAAGATTCGCTGATGAGGATGATGATGATGATGATGATGATGATGATGATGATGATGATGATGATGATGATGATGTCCTCATTTTGAGGAATCTCTCACCCGCAATGCCAGTCTAAGAAAAAACATCCTCATTTTTGGATGGGGTCCTGATGCATGTTCAACTGTCGTTGGAGCGACCCTTGGAGTGGGTGACATTTCATCAGCAAAAAGCCATGACTCTTCAAAAAACAAAAGGGGCCATGAATCTTGAAGGTCGTCTTCCAAGCACCATTTTTTTGGGAGCTATACTGTAGGTTTTGTTGGGAGGATTTGGTTTTGGGGGGAGTATTTGGAGTGTCAACAAAAGGGTGGTTTGGTTTGAGTTTGACGCGCCCCATGAACCTGGGGGCGCTCCCTTAGTGTCTTCTAAAAAGATGCCAAACATAATTGGGAGAGATGAAAAAGAGCTACCACTAGGTTTCCAAACACATCTTAGATTGGATGAAGTCTATGTAAACAACAGCAGCAACTTTGTCAAGTTGAATCTGAGGGATGATTTTTCAGTGGGCAAATCATTTCATGTGGTATTCTTGGTTTGTGATGTTTCCTTGGGGGAACAATGATGCAATGCAACTGAAGGAAGGGAAAGACTGAAGTGTATCAAAGGTGTCGTCCCCCAGGATTGAGATTGAACCAATCCGGACCCCTTTACAATCAGATGCTTGGAGTATTTCGCAAAGTATTTTCTGCATGCCCATGGACAGAGATTTCATTTCTGTGTGTCTTCCAAGGACTTTGTAGATCAGTTGTCTATCTCCTTGAAGACGAACCCACCCAACAAATCCGTGGATGTCCAGCCGCGCCCCGACGAGGATGATCCCTGTGACCGCACACGTCACGCTCCCTCGCGGCTTGCGGCCCGACGATTCGGAAGAGGACAGCGACAAACAAAAACCAGCGAGGGCACTCCCAAGATGGCTTAGTGAAAACCGCCGGAAAACCAACAGCTGACTATGTACCTGACTACTGTAAATCAAATCTGCTGGAAAAGGGAAAGGTATTGAAAGTAATTATAAGGCTCCTATTTGGGTTCCAGCCATTTGTTTTTGCGGGGTGTAAGGGACTTTGCCCTAGAATGCTGTGGTTATTCAGATTGATGTGATTCACTCAGAGGGGATGGAAGAGTCCTGTTGAGAAATGAGCCGAAGCTCAGTCCCTTCCTAATCAGAACAGCCAAACCTTCTCCTGAACAACTGAATAACTACACTTACTGGGATGCTACAGTTGTAAATTTGATATTCTTAGTGTCAAGCTCCACAAGTTATTGATGCTTTGGAAATTCTTCCTGTTGATTTCTAAACTCGTATAGTAGTGGGCAGATTTTGAAACAGCAGATGGGTTGGGTTGGATTTCATCACGTGTGTGGCTAGGAAGATGAAGTTCCTTTGGCACCCGCAGAACCACTTCAAGAGGACGGTCTGGTTGAAGCATGGTGAGAGAAATTTTCAGAGTTGAACTCCTCGGAAGAGGATCGAAAACTTGGAAAGTGCCATTTTCAGGTTACAATGATAAATCATGAGATTGTAGGTGGAAGAACCATTGCATTTAGACTTCTTAGTGAGACGAACACAATTAGGAAGTGTGATGTGTAGCAACACTGGAATTTGTGCCCTTTGAAACAATATGTTGCCATGAAAAAAAACCCAAGATCTTTGAATCTTCCCAGGCTCGACCTTCAGCCAATCAACTCCATCCAGCGACCTTGGCAGGACTATCCACCGCTACCGCGAGCACCATCCAGACCTGGCATGGAAGCAGTGCCAGGGCCCAATGAGGAATGGGAGATGGATGCTTGGTGGAATTTATTGGTGGACAGCGAGAAACGTCGAAGAATCCCAGCGTTGGTGGTAGGTGTCTATCTAATGTTGTTAGGATCTTTGTCTTGCAGTCACACCGAAATTTTGTTTGCGCAAGTGATTTGCATTTTTGCTGCTGAGAATTTTGGCAAGCTGATCTGTCGAAATTCCGGCCAATGATCGGTAACACTCAACCGAAAAGATTGTGCAATAACTCCAACCAGCAAGAGCTTCCGTTGACACATGTTTGTTAGACCACCGCCGCCGCCGCCGCCCCCACCACCGCCACCGCCACCGCCACCGCCACCGCCACCGCCACCACCACCCCACCCCACCCCACCACCACCACCACCACCACCACCACCACCACCACCACCACCACCACCACCACCACCACCACCACCACCACCACCACCACCACCAGCACCAGCATCAGCATCAGCATCAGCATCATCATCATCATCATCATCATCATCATCATCATCATCACCACCACCTTTACTCTCACCATCACCTTTACCATCAGTATCACCATCACCATCACAACCATCATCAGCATCTTCGACGTTGTGGTCAATAGCGATACCAGTGGCAGCAACAGCAAAAAACAATGACACACCAGCCACAGCAAACTCAATCATCAAGACATTGCTTCTACCTTTCTTCGATTTTATTCATTTTTCAAGAGGAAAATGGAATGGCCGAATTTGTCAAGAGTTCATTTGATCAACAAGCATGTTTGGATATCAAAGTCACAGATGAAGCTATGAGGAAGCTTTTCCAGTGCAGGAGTCCACATCCTGTGGATTCACAGCAGGGTTGTGGGACTAAATGAAAGAAATGGATAATATTTGTGCTGTTTGTGTCTTGCTAGTCCGCGGGAGCGCATTTTCGGATATTAAATTTAAATACATTTTGCACAAAATCATCTTCACCTACCAAAATCATGAAACATTTCAATTGAAAAAGTGAAGGATATCTGCAGTGAAGATCATGCGTTTTCTTCTCGCCTTAAGACATCTTCGCCTTTACGAAACGCTCTCAGGAACGAATGCCCTATGAAGCCATGAAGGTCGGTGATTTGATGGGTGGGATGGGATGCGGCTCCCCTGTAGTCTACCTACATTCCTGTATGGTCATTCCCCCATGAATGTATGTTTTTTTTGTCATTATGACATATGACATGGAAGTTCAGGTCCACTATCACCAGTTCATTCATGGGGGCTCTTTGGTGATTTGGAAGTCTATTTCGTGAATCAAGTCTGTATTTGTGCTTCCAGAAGGATGACAGATCAGTTTTGACATCACACTTCATTGTCGAGAATACAGACCCAATCATCTCAACCTCTGATTTTAACGATGATTCCAAAGGATGATCAATTTAGATTCACTGCTCACACACGCTGGCGCCGTCACAGTCCTCCTTCATGAGGTGGATCATCCTTGTGAACCAGTACAGATGAATTGCTATGATGATGACTGGCTGGTGGAACATCTAACCCCAAGGCCTGACTTTATATTTTTTGGGAGGATGTTGATTTTTTCTAACAAAAAATCGGAATTTGAATTGAATGGAACTTCTACAAGATGTTGTATATTTCTTTTGAATTGTCTAGATGTATATGTCTCATCTATTATTATACACGTTTTAGTTATCTTTTATCATAGGCCGTTGTAAACTTCAATTTAAGATTTCAGTTCCGATATAAAACGTATCAAACATTTCAACCATAATTTCCTTCTGGGATTTTTGTTGTTTTTCCGCAATTTTTCAGATGTCTTTCCCCGATGGCTGCGAGGCTTAGGGATTTCATTATGTCACGATTTCAGCCAGATTTGGTCACGGAACCCAAATATGTGGCTTGGCATCTGGGGGAGTTGGGGAGTGGTTGGTTGGTTGTGGTGGGCTGGTGGTGTAGTGTAAGAACCTGACAATTTCAATTTCAATGTCAATGGTGATATGGGATACCATATTAACAGGTGGAATTGTCAAAGATTGATACCGTCCCTTGGAATAAAGAGCTTGTACAAGAAAAATGATATTGGAAGAATCCTTTTGAGGTGGTTCCAACATTCCACAATTCATAGTCAAGACATTTACCCCCGTGAAAACTAACATGACAAGGCAAAATCACCAATTTTTAAGTAGGAGATAATAGATCAGATAGATATAGTAAATATATACATTTTCAAATGATTGTTTTCCCATTGTCATCTCAATTTCTTTCGGGTATACAGGTTTGTCTTCCTGATGTTTGTGTTCTTTGAATTTAATGAATTTCTAAGGATTCTAAGGCCACCCTGAATCTATAAATTGGTGCTTCTTAAGGCCACCCTTTACCCCCAAAAATCTCTAGCTTTCTCCGAAAATTTCCACGAAACCCCAACCCCCAACCCCCAACCCGCAACCTACAGGGGTTGATGGTCCAAGCTGTTAAGCTTTCAAAACCTCAGGTAACTTCCATTGGGAAATATGTGGGTGCAAAATTTCTACAAACCAGTGGATCATTTGTATCAGTCTTCATGCGACCACAAACTGCCTTGCGATCTGATCCTGGTACAACATTGTGCCTTGGTTGAAACATGGAAGTTTTTGGAGTGGATTCCCCTTGATTCTGGGGAATGAAAGATGGACAACACAAAAAAGGGAGGGAATTTGAACATGAATTCAAACCAAGTTGTCTGGTTTTTGCCCCTTCAGTTTTTGATTATCTTGTTTTTGATTTTTGATGATGTTTGAGAAGTCAGAAACGATTTTTCGAGGTGGTTTCCCGTTTTTTGAAGATCCCCCAGTGTAATGATCCCGTTTTTTTCTAGCTGCTGACAACTGACCAACCTAAATCGCTAAGTAGCCAATGGATTGACATGTGTTGCGTTACCTTCAAAGAAACCGTGGCAAATGGGAAAAACACACACACACACACACCTTTTCAAAGATGTATTTCCTCTTGAAAAAGGAGTGATTTCTTTTCTATGGCAGCTGAATGACGGGGGGGAGCATGGGAATTTTCCTGCCATGCAATCCTGTGGGGTTGTGGATGGAAGTGGCCGTGTCGTTGATGTTGCTGGGAATGTATCCCTGCTGAAGATACTTCAAACGTGAAAGGATTGGGATACTACAAGTACGATATGTTTCATATTTGATTTAATCATGATTCCAGTTTTCTGAGTTACTTCAAAGACTCAGATGCTTCATTTATTCCTGCTTGTCCCAACTAGATCCGGGTATTTAATTGACAATAAATTTGGGTGAAGGAACAGGATCTTCAAAATCCTCCCCCAAACGTAGCTTTTTGGTGAGCCCAAAAGGGTCAGCTTCCCTCAGTCAAACCATTCATCAGCGACTCCCAAGGCCGGTACATTACAACGTCCCAAAGTCGGAATTGACAATGTTCCAAAGGAAGGTCGTTTAGGGTCGTCGCATGTCGTTTAGGTCATGCTGGATGTGGTAAAATGAATGGCAACACCACAGGTGCTTGAGAATGATACAAAAGATTTAAGGATGTATTCAGATCTTCTTGAAACATCAGGATGCCAGGAATATCCTTTTTATTGGTGGTCAGCATGCTAGCAACATCTCAAATTCAACCCCTGAAAACCAGCAGGATTCATGAATGGCACCTGGCACACCAATGGCACGAAAGCCGGGGATTTGCCCCATTGGCCACAAAAACTTGCTATATGTACAGCCTAAATGGACAGAAAATTTCAGGCATTCATGGTCATATTGCTGGATCTCCCTGTAAAACATGAAAACAAATAGACCCTCGGGCATGAGATGCTTCACACATACTGGGTGAGTACTCGTAGGATTGGATGAATCATATTTATCTTCTCAAGCAGAGGATTTCCATGCCTTGCAGATTCATTAGTGTCATACACATATAGATATAGAGGTATATATATATAAATACGGGTCACCCCCCAAAAACAGCAACAAGAAACACGACCAACTTGAGATTTTTTGTTTTCACCCTGGACAGGTGGAGAAGCATATGGAAGAACTCCAAGAACATCAACAGGTGATACAGGCCTCCTTAAGAGCCTTGCAACATTTGTTGGCCAAGGCGGCTGCCTTCAACAGCTGTTTGGATGGTGAGGAAACGGTAGTTGAAGATCCGAAAGTATGATTTGAGGTTACATTCAAAAAGGGTTTTGAAGGTTTTAGCTGAAAAAGGATAGGGGAAGCCCTAAAAAACGATACCCTAAGATATACATTCAGATATTACAGGACTTGGAAAACGATAGGGGACGCCCTAATTTATATACCCAAAGCATACCGCCTTGACAATAAATATTCACCATGCCTCATATACCGTATACCCCCCACCCAGGATGTAAGCAGCATCACTAGGATGACATTGCAGTTTTAGGATCCGGAATCTCAACCCAAACCTTCATTTTGCCACTGTAGTTAGGACTTTGTGATTCTTTCCATAGGGTTTTTGTAAGTTGGGTATTTTTTGTGCTGATCTTGATTGATGATTCTGATCTTCTAAAGATTTTCGCCTTGCAGTGGGATAGCTTGTTGGGATTTGGGACTCATCTCGGGCATGGAAATTTAAGAACTGGAATGTCATGGATTGAGCTATGTTTGGTCCTGCATTGCTGATGCTATGATCAGCTGGATGGCTGAATCTTCACGGATTTTTTTTGACAAAAGAAATGGAGACTCCGAATATATTTCATGATGTTTCAACCTGAATTCTGTTTTGGTAGAAAATTCCAGGGCACATTTCAACTCATGAATGTGGTGCAGGACAATCCCGAGTCATGATCCAAACGCTTTATGGCAAGAACAACAGATATTGCTTGTTTTTTTGTTGAAACACTAAACCACCTCCTAGCTTTTGCTTTATTTATTGATTGTTTAAGGAACCATCAGAAAATCACGGGTTTCAAACAGCAGGGTATGGCAGAGACGGACGTGGTGAATGTCATGATGCCAGTGGATTACCACGCCTTCGCAGAGGCCAGGCGACAGGGTTGAACCGAAGATTTCCAGCTGTAATAGAGAACACCAAGGTACAGATAAAGAATGATCATCATCATCATCATCATCATCATCATCATCATCATCATCATCATCATCATCATCATCCCCTCTAAAACCAACATATCCCCTACAATCCCCAACACTTTTGAGTTCATGATTTTCCTTTTTCCCCAGGTATATGATATGCTAGTTGCCTGGAGGGTACGTATGATTCCTGGAGAAAATTTCCAGCCACGTCAACCGTTGAGGTGGAGGGTGCCATGATCGAAGCAGATCAACCGTTGCTGCCCTTGGGAGATGGTCGTTGTCCCGTGGTGATCATTGACACGTCCGGAGATCCAATGGGTTGGGGAGTTGTGAGTTATCTCTGTTTTTTTGGTGGTTTTGGATAGGTTTAGATCGTAAAAACTTACTGTATAATGATGGAATCATGGGCATTTTGCACAAAAATATATGAAGATCTCATGTATCTCCAGTGAATTGATAAACTGAAGTTTCGGTGCATTTTCCTTCCTTATTTAGGTCAGGCATGAGTTCTGCAGTGTTTTTTTAATTGACAGCTGGTCATTCCGACCTAAACCAATCCTCTTCCCTCAGCCTTCATGTAGGGTGATGTTAGGAAGGTTGAAGCCCATCAAAATGTATCAAAAATACTTGAGAAAGTGTGATTGAACTTATTTAGGTTCAATGTTAAATTTGGTGTAGGTGTTGCCAACGTGGTTTTGAGGATGACTTCTGGCCCTTTTCTGTATGGGTAAGCCGATCAGCAAGCAAACTCGTTCAGGACTTGTTCATTCCACGTGTTTTTCCATTCCAAAAAGTCTGCTGGAATGGGTGTGACCTTACCACTAAACAAGTGTATGATGTATTTATTTGCATTCACACCTTTCAACTATGTATATATATTTACATATATACACACCCATTTTTTTGTACATGCAGTAAGATTGGTGGGTCCATGCAATCCCTCAAGGACCACATCCCAAATAAACCCGAGCGAAAGTTCAAGGTCCTCAGCGGTGGGGGAGCATCTCTTCTATGTCAAGGCCAGTCGCGAATGAGGATTCCAAATCAAAGGCAAAGATGGAGATCACTGAACACATGAAAATTTTGTTGATAAATGGTGAAGGATGATGCTTGTCTTTTTATTGCGGGGGTGTATCTCGACAATGATGTACGTTACTCATGTACTCCCCCTGACAAAAAGACACTACAGGCTGCTGTGAAGCGAGCATTGCATGTCCATATGCCGAAGAAGGCAGGGCATGGGCAAACTCAACAATTGGTTGGTCGAATGGTTGGAACGTCATTCTTTTAATGCTTGGTTTGGTTCTTCATGTACTGGATCATTTCCTACTGTTTGAAACATTTTCCTAACCAGGTGGTTGTCTCTAATTAGCTTGAACAATTGGCTCAATTGGCCACATACTTTCCATAATTCAGAGATTGCATTTGTGTTGCCGCAGACCATGTTCAATACAAACAAGTAACTATGAATCTGAGTCCATGATCATTAGTCTATCATGATGCTCATTTTCTTAACTTTATGCAGCAATTTCATCCATGAAATTTACCAAAACTCCCACTGTTTTCACAAAAAAACGCTGGCTGGAAACCTATGGCATTCCTTACTTCTCATGGATCTAGCCGGATCCTGGCTTGGCATCCAAATTCAAAGGAGGTGTATGAAAAAAAAACGTGACGCATCCCTGAGACTGGTGTGTATTTATATACCTAGATTTGCCATCAAAATCAACCATTTCATGTAGGTAAATATATTGTCAATCCCATGGATCCTATGGGTACCTTTATAACATCTTCTAACCTCCGTTGACAACTCTAAAATCGAGCGTTTTTTTTTTTTTCGCAGGATGGTTTTCAGATGATTCGCTTCGACCAGCGGGGTGAGCCACGTCTATGGGCACAGGATATGATGGTGGGGTGCCTGAGAATGGTGCGGGATGGTGCTATGCCTGGAAGAACAAGCCGGGTGGGTGGGTGTTTTTTTTGTAAAACCATTTTTTCTCCGCAAAACATGCAAGGATTGAAATTCTAAGTTGGACCTTAGATGGTTAAACGTGATGCTTTAGTCTTTGAGACATATTAATATGTCAGCAATGTTGCTAAAGAGTCACATTTGCCTTCCGTTTGAAGGATGCTGGTTGCCCTGCATAAGACCTTTGATCATCTCATGCTGGTTGAGTCGTTCATTCTAAAGAACCCTTCCTAATCGCATGAAACTACCTGAGTTCAGGTGCTAAAACTTGGATATATTTGTTGATTATATAGATATCTAGTAACTTTCATTGAAAAATATGGAAATTACCAAGCTGTGAATCTTAAACTTCCAATATTTCTGAACCCGAGCTGTTTGCAAACAACTTCATGAAGTCCAATTGTTCCTGGCAAAAAACCACCTCACCAGCCACATCACATCACAGCCGGTGGGTCGAGGTACCCGCGGAGAATGCTTTGCAAAAAGCGGAGGATTGGGTGGATCAGCCTGGGCACCGAGTCCACCGGTAAAAAGAGGATGCGGCAGATGTTTTTTAAGGCTTAGAAATCCGATTATTTGGAAAACTTGTCAATGTGGATATGTCGGATAATCTATGATAATCCATGATTCAATGATCTTTGGTTGTTGATTTAGCATGGGCAAACCCTGAAGTTTCATTTGAATCACCAGGAAGACAACATTGGGGAGTTGCTGGTTGGATAGCAAAATCCAAAAAAATTAGAACAGCAGCGCTTTTTTTGGATATGCTTCTGTGGCTCTTGTGTTTTAGTGGTGAATTTTATGATATGCATGAATCCTGAACTATCCTTCTTTTCATAGTCATGGTCCAGTGGAAAATCATCCTTTCGCTTATGAAGGAAACGTGACCTTTGTCTTGGAGACATCTCATGTTTTCCACTGAGCCATTGAAGGAAGGGTACATATCCTATTTGCCCGAATTCACTATATCATATCTGCATATAAATTATATCATGGTTTGGGTTTCTGAACACCCCACGTTTTAGAATCATTTTTCACCAGGGAGCTGCCAATCTCCCGGTTTTCAAATTCCCCCTGGGTCCAACTGGTTGGAAGCCAAAAGGCTTGTGCCAGTGGAACGCTCCAATGTGGTAGAGGCGCCGGGCAGAAGTCATGTGATAGTCTACATGGCTATGACAGGGAGCAATGACACAAAAGATAGTTTTCTTTTCCCCAAAAAAATCACCAAACGATTTGGGGGAAACCTCTCGTGACACACTGGTTCGGGATCATTTTGGAGAACAACTTGGAGAACAAGTGTATTGCAGTACACCCCTATGTTTTGGTGGTTTCGCGAGTGGTTTGGAGAAAGATTCATGTTGCATTTGGAGGTTGATTGAATACACGGGATCTACATGAAAAAACCTCAAAAAGAACACCACTTTTGTGAATCAACCTCAGCCATGGATCAAGAGGTGATCGCTTCCAAAAGTGGATCAAAGGTCACGATCTTTTATCTATGACTCTATGAGAGCCCCTAAAGTTGCAACGAACTGAGAGATGAAAGCTGAGATGATCAAATTCCCTTTTCTCAGCTGCACCATTTTTTTCGGACAGGGTCAAAAAAAAGCCATAAGGGGCAACCATCTGTAACCATTTCCCAGAAGTTGTAACCTTACCTCCACCCTGTAACTTTGGGCACAGGCGCTACGCTTTGCCTTGACCTTTAGATGCGATGAGATCTACATCATCTCAAGCGCCAATTTCCGACAGTGCCTTGCTGGTGTTGGTTCCCTGAAGGGTATCAAAAACGTTAGCAAAACATACTTTTTTGGTTAGATGGCCATGAAAATCTCCGCTTTCAATTGCTTGAAAATAGTGTCTTCTTTCAAAATCGTCCATTTTTAGTGCCATTCAGTTGTTTTCCAGAGTGCAGCTGTTTTTCAGGTAGGCATGGAAATTCATGGCGGTGTAGTTGTCGAGTCTACCCTCACTTGAAGAATTTCGTTCATTTCCATAGGTCCATGGGAAAACTCCCAAATTTAAAGTACGTATGGGAAACTATTATATGAGGAGCATACGCCAATCTATTTATAGATCCTGGTGTGACCTGTTAAACTTTCAGTATTATACAAAACCTATTAAAACCATATAAATACCTTATTCGAACCATATAAAACCAATAAAACCACACCTATTGAGGACACAAATCGGCTTTCCTCAGTGATTCAGGCCAAAGCCGACCAAAAATTCTAAGGATTGACCATGAGAAGATCTTAGCAACGATTCGCTTCCTTAACAAGCGAGAGGCAGCTATTCATACCATAGGCCGGGTTTTTCCTAATTTTTGTTCGAGGAAACCGACACCAAGATCCTGCTCCAAAATAGAGGATTTCCAGCGAAGTTTGTAAGTGTAATTTTAAGAGACATCTCCAAATCATTCCAAAGCTGTAGTTGTTCGCAGTCTCTAGTGTGTTTTAAGACTTTGGCCTACTGGGAGCAGAAATTATGTGATGAAATTATCAGCTTGGTATCATGGTGCGTGAGCTGTTTTCAGATCTCAGATCTCCTTCATTGGTGGTTGAATTTCATCTCCAAATGGTAGCTGTTTAAGGAAGGGAAGTTGCCTTTATCTTCACGAAAAATCATCCAGGTTGGAGTTGGTAAAATATAGGTGTTTCCAAAAATAGGGGTACCCCAAAATATATGGTTTATATATAAATGGACAACCCTATTAAAATGGATGATTTGGGGGTACCACTATTTTCGGAAACATCCATATTGTTATTTTGGCCAAATATCATGCCATTTCGGCAAATTTGTGCCAACACTCAAACCTTTGGAGCACCAGAACTCGATCGACAACCAGGCGTTGAACCTGATGCCCATGGAGAGCTGCTGTTAAGGTGGGATGATCCCGTGATGGTGTTCCAGATGAAACGATCAGAGGATCATTTTGAACTTGGAGGTTTCAAAAAAAGGAAGCGGGGCAACTTAGATTGTTTGGTCTTGAATCATGTCTGTTTATCCATCTATACATATAAATATTGTATGTGATCCAAGTGACCCATGAATTGATTTGACAGATGATCATCCTAGACAAAAATTGCATCAACATATTGTCCATTTGTATTTGATACTTTGTAGGGGGTGCAAAGTGTACAATCCGACCTTTCACAAATGCCCTAAAAGCCTTTGGACCTTTGGTGGTTTCCGAATCCCGTAGAGGGAATATCGGACATGTTCAATTTTAAGGTCCTTCCTGTTGATGAGTCCAGTTTCATGTTGGGGGATGGTTTCATTTTTATCGATCATCCGACTCCAGGAACATCTCAGAGGGCAATCATGGCGATTTTACACTCAAATCTTTCCGCTCAGAAGGCAGCTTTGATGATGATTTTTTTTTGTGTTGGGGAGGGGGGTGAATTGGAAGATTGTTACATGTGGTTCTACTTGTAGAGTGGTTGCTGGAAAAATGGAAGTTGTGTGATTCGGAAAAGAGGCGGGGAGGATTTTCTACGATTTTGATGGATTCTGTTTGGGAAAGCAGGGGGACCAGGGCTTGAAAGGGGTGCTAAACCAAAGCTCCTGAAAAACCTTGAAAAAAGTCACGTGGTTTACACATTTCACACTGAAGCATGGGTGAATTTGTATAGGGACCTCATATGACCACACCGCAAACAGTGGGCAAACAGTACGTGGAATCCTGAGGGGGTGACCTCGGTGAAGATCGTTCCAGCCAAGGTGTAGAAAAGGCAATCATCTTTGGAAAGTTCAGGATTTCCCTCGCTTTTTGGAGCATACAAATCCCCCCCATGTTGACAATGGGTTTTTGATGTGTGATTTAGGATGGAGATTTGAGGACTTGAGCATGATTTGATATGTGGAATTGATGAAGCAACTTACAGCATAAACCAACTTGAAACCAACAATTACGAGCAAACTACCAGCCTTCTTTGCACCAAGACCTCTATCAATGGTTCAGAATTCCGGGGGAACCACTTGAAATGGTTCAGATCTTCCATGTTTCCTAGGCTTTTATGTAACTGGTTAGCTGGATTTCTGAACCATCAACAGTAACTGAAAGAAAACCATCAGAGATGTGACCTACACTGACCTCCTCACAGGTATCGGAAACGCCATCCCTGGTGCGGGGACCCGGTGTGTTGGATGATGTGTAAATTATGTCAGATCCTCCTGCTGGCCCCACTTTGCCGTTTAATCCTTTGGTGTTTTTTGAAGATTTGCTCCGTGTGAAATTTAAACATCTAATACCTTCTAGTATCAAAACAATTTGAAAATGATGGAAAACATGTATAAGCAATTTTCAATTTTCCATGTGGCTTCACTTGTGTTTCTATTCGACCGAGATCCTTGTAGAAATAACAGGAGTTGATAGGAGTTGCACCCTGCAAAGATCTTCGACAAGACTTTGGGTCGCCAAGAGATTTATGAATTTCAAAAACAGACTCGCCGGAAAACTAACATGGAACCTGAAAATCACGAAAATCTCGCCTTTGAAAACACAAATCGTCTTCCAAACATCCATTTGGTTTGATGTTAGTTTTCGGGAGTCTATACAAGGGAAGAATATGAATACAGCAAAGCAAAAACTGTACAGGATGATTCTGAGTGCCTTGATCCAAATTCAACAGCATCCAACCACTGTCCAAGTGCCAAATTTGGGTGTGAAAAATTCGAAGTATCATCCTCAGATGATCAGACATCTTTTTTTCAAATGTTTTTTAAATAGTCACCCATTTTTTGAATGTCACCAATCTCATCGAATCTAGAAATTGAGGTCAGGACAGCAAATGGACCTCCTGGCGCACTATCTTGGTGAATGCCAAAGCTAAAGAGCAACTTGGTGATGACTTGATTTCCAAACGACCTGGGGAAGATGCTGGGGTCGTTTTTAGCAGCTGGACGTTTTTTTTTAGCCCTTGAAGAAGCGGCTGGGGGGCCTGCTGGAATGAAAGCGGACAGTCCTTGCAAGCATTTAGATGTGAGATGGGAAGCGTGGATGGCTTGAGGCAATCTTTTTGACAAGAAATTCAGAAATGAGACCTTGATAACAGCCTTGATACTGTATATATATATATACATTATATATTACAATTACACATATCTTGACTTCTAGAGATGTTTCAATTCCCATTTTTGAATCATTTAAAGAAACCCTTCGCCTTGACACTTGCCATTGGCTGACCATCAGGATGTCCAACAGCTTCAAGCAGCAGACCATGACAATTGGAAGTCAGATCCGTGTCCTTGAAGTCTTGTAGGGGACACCAAGAACGACGAGAGGTTGGTGAAGGTCGAGAAGGTTGAGGATTATCCGGTGTCATCTTGGGGGTTATGGATGGTAGATATTAGAAGATGGAGCGAAAAGTGAAGCTATGTGAATATATACATACAATATATATAACATATCTATATATCTCTACGTATTTTTGCATATAGATATCAAATATATGACGTATATACGTATGTAAACAGCAAATATGATATATATGTACACATATAAATACACATACTGAAAGATGAATCTTTCCATACCTTAGCAAATGACATATACATTATTTGTAGATCTATATAACTACATCCACAGACACACCACCGACTCCCCCAAAGTCAAGTTCAACCGGGATTGCCCACCTGAGGCTGAAAGAGGAAGGAAAGTTCGAAGAAGCCTGGCACGAGGACGTTTTTGTTGAAACCGTTTGTCCTCGGCGCCAATAAAAGACGGTGTGATTTGGTACGGGGGATGTTTTAACTTGAGGTTTTTGGAGTTCTTCCGATTTGCGTCCAGAAAAAACATGGACCCTATTTGAATGACCTCAAGGAAGAGAGGTGAAATTATCATTTCAATTCAGATAGACCATTAGCATGTCGCCGCTGGAAGATGATCGGACAGCACTTCTGTTGGGGTGTCCTAAGAGGGTCGAGCTTGCAATCAAAAGGAGCAGCCTTTTAAGCACTCTGAGCCACCGCGCTCTGATAATCAACCTGAGACTTGTGATATTATATGGGCGTTTCCGAAAATAGGGGTTTTTCCCCCCAAATCATCCATGGATCAATCGGGTTTTCCATTATAAACCATCCATTTTGGGGTACCACTATTTTTGGAAACACCCATATTCCATATTTCCATCATGTCCACCTCATGTTTTGGATTGTCGTAGCCTTTGTAGCCGCGATTGTCAACCTATCTTGATAATCAATCTATCCATCTTGAGTGGTTGCAACTGGAGGGTCAAACATTCAGTTTGCAGAAGGATATATGAGTAAGAAGTAATTCAACATACATATTTTTTTCACAAGGACCTTTGATATCTCGAAACATGGTGAAACATGATGAAACCAACATATGTATATAGCATATATATATATATATATTACACATGAATTATATGCATTTACATCAATGTAAAATTACATATACATATATATATATTCTCCATTTGTTTCGGCATGGTTCAGATAGTCTCCAACTGTCAACCTTGCACTTCGGGTCCCATGCGGCAGGAACGGATCTGTGTGGTAAGGCTCCTGTCAAAGGTGCAGGAGAATCCTGATCGCGACATGGCTCGGAATCCCGGGGACATCGACGTCAGGAGCATCAAAAAATGTAAGCCAACAGAAAGGGTGACGGTGGGGGTACTTTCTTCCCCATGGTAGTTTCCGAGTTTCCTTACAAAGGGGATCAAGACACAACCCCCATGGTTAATAAGCCCTGTTGATAAGGCCGGCTATTTCCTCGGGGGGTTAGCTTTGGGAGGTAGTTTTTTCTGGATGAATCTCATATCCCTTCAATCTACCACCCACGCAGTTGGCCAGTGGTAAACAAAGGTTTAGGCTGGGATATCCTACTCAAAATCCAATAAACCTCGTGGTGACTGTTACTCGGTGGGGGGTAGATCCAATTTTTTACACATTTCCTGAAACTGACCACATACATTTCGAACATACAATTATGGTTCAGTGGAAAAAACATGAGATGTCTCCATCATTTCTTTGATAGGGTCATTTGCAAATCCACTGGCTGAAATGGCTGATGATGGGAAGAATACTCAACCGTTGGAAAATGTTGCCAAAAACATCACTTGTTTAGGTGTCCAACTTTAGACTTTTCTTCATATTTTCATGTTCACCCCCTATTTGGGGAAGATTTCCAATTTGACTACTATTTTCAAAAAATTGGCCGGGTTGAAACCACCTTGCTTCTCCTTCCAAAGGTCAAAGAATTGGAGCGGAAAACAACCCACACCGTCTCTGCACGTGTGGGTGGCGGCTTCCTTTACAAAATGCAACAGGCACCGGAAAATGTCAAAAATTGAGGCTTTCTTTGATGTTGTTGAATTTCGGTTGATACCGGGTTCAGTCAAACATTAGTGTGTTTTCTTTACTTGCAGTTGGAAGTGGATGTGACTATAGAAATTGGAAGCATGATGTACTTTCTTTCATTTTATGTCAACAAAAACGGATTTTCAGAAAAAAATGATAGAATAGACATCAACCTCCAGTATTCTTTACCACCTTCTCAGCACTTTCTTTTGGCTACAACAAAAATCCCTTCCCAAGTCTCATCAAAACACACACACACACACACACACAAAACTCCCAAGAATCCCATCTCTTCCAGATCTTGCAGGTGGAATTGGGGATGGAAAGACTTTTTGAACACAAGTCATCCACCCCTTGGAGTGCACAAAGTGAGGGTGCTATGGCAGTTGGTCCTAAGGCCTTGGAGGGGGAACCCGGCAACAAACCATATCAACTCATTTCAAAAGGATTTCTTTTGGAAATAGAACAAAGAACACAGAAAAAAAACAAAATATCAATTTTTGAAACTGCCAACCCAAAAAATGTTGGAGATCACGATTTTTTCAGAGATTTTTGTTTAAACCATCTTTTCCTCCCCGTTTTCGTTTCGTGAACCGCAGCCACCGGATGCCCCTGGTCAGGTCCCTCGTCCCGAGGTGGAGCCGAGGAGACGAAGATTTCCACCTTCCACGGAGGAGATGCCATTGGCACCGGAGGAGTAGGGAAATCTCAGGTGGTTTGGTAAGGGACCTCACCCCAAATGGTGGTGGTTTAGTAAGGGAAACTTACCTTATTTCTAGGGAAACCTATAGGTTGGTGAAATATTCTTCCATTTGGCCAGGTGAATGGTAAAATTGGTGGTTTGGGGCCTGGTGGTTTTGGATTCCGATTGGATTCCCGAAAATGAAAGGGGATTGGTACTTAGGGTTTTGTAGGGATTATAGCACCCCTATACATCCAAACAGCTCCTGAGGTTCGGTATTTGGGGGTCCCCAAAACATACCCTAAACACCTTCTCAGGAGGTATTTGGATGTCTAGGGGCTGTTTTCTATAATTTCTATACTACCTGGAAAGTAGATGGATAGCCAGATAGCCACTCCCATTTGTCTTGGTTTTTCATGGCCCCTTACTATTCGCCACCTTTTGGGAGTTGCTAGCCATCTACTTTCACTATGGTGTAGGTTGCTGACAACCTGGTGATCCTGACGAATGTACAATGTAGAATCGCTGTTCCGATGGGACATTTGATGGGAAAATCCATGTTCTAGGTGGTGGTTTCAATCATTTTTTTTTCTCCCCGAAAATTTAGGGAAATGATCCAATTTGACGAGCATGGTTTTCAAATGGGTTGGTTCAACCACCCAACTAGTCTTTTTTTGTTTGTCGTGGATTATTCTTTTCTTTTTCAATGGTGTGAGCCTTTTTTTTTGTTGCGACGCTTACCCATGTAATCCCGGACAGTGTGTAGATTATATCTGTTTTTTTTTTTCGTGGATGATTTTTTTTAATATCCAAATTGGATCTGATCTACCCACAGGATGAAAACGTGCCGAAGGGTGAATGTCTTTTTGAAAGGATATGATTTGGGGTGTTAAATTAAAGGGCACCAGAACCAAAAAACAACCAACACATGTTGGCAGTTGAATCGTTCATGGTGAGATTTTTCTTCCGTCCAAGCTTTGAGACGGCCGAAACGTCGTGTAAGGAAGCGGTCGCCATGTTTCACACGGCTAGATGCATGTTGTCAAATGGCTTCAACACGACATTGCTGAGTGCATCTCAATGCATGTATACGTATAACAAATATGTATGTACATATATATATGAATGATTATATAATTTTATTATATACAAACAACTATAGACTATATATACATGATATATTCACATAACATACACATAATAAAATATACGCATGTCATCATCAACATCATCAAACTTACCACTTCATCTATTTCCCCCCAAGGCCTGTGCCTCCGGATTGCCCAAGGTGGAAGGTCTTCAGGGGGGAAACCATGGAGATGGAGTGGGGGTAAATCCATGGTTCAGAAATCCGGGGATCACCAGTTGATATGGAAAGAGTATCTACCATTCTTTACAGGGTTTGAAAAAAAACCATCCAAACGGTGGGTTGGGAATGGGATTTCTGAAACATTCAACAGGAGGTCATTGATTTTTTTCAGAGTTGAACCCCCCTGGGGTGTTGGCAGTTGGGGTGACCTGACACAACTCTATGAGTATTTTTGTAGGTGGAGTGAAATCAGAGATTCCATCAAAAATTGAAGGGGACGGAATCCCAACGGACCCCTAAGTAAGTTGCTACACCTATTAGATACTCAGGTTTAGGAGTCCGTTCAGTGGGTCCTGTTGGAGATTTCTTGGAGAGATGATTTTTAGTGTGACATGATTGACATGAAGATCTCAAACATCTGAAGGCTAGAAATTGATGACTCCAGCATTCTCTCCACGTTTGGAACGCAGGCACCTGAATGTGTAGAGCCTCCGAGGGATAGGCTTCGCACGTGTTGGGTCAGGTTTTTCTCGGTGGTTGAAACGGACTTCCCTAAAGCAGTTGACAGCCGTCAGTGGGGAATCTTCAATGGATTCCGAGTTTCCAATTCAATGATTCAATTAAAAATCCAGGCGATTAAACAGCGAGAATGTAGGATTTGCATGACGTGCACACCTGAAATGTTTTTTTTCCTGGCAGTTGGGACGTATGATTTTGGTATGGAATGCTTCCTGCAACATGACATGGAATTTGTGAGTCAAAAAGTCAGCTTTTTTAGTTGCAATGGCACAATGAAATTCATGCAGTTTGACTGGGAAGTCTTCAGGATATTTTGGCAGGGCAGTGTGTCAAGTTGCAGGAAAATCTGAAGTTTCTTGGGATAAACGGCAGACCTTAGAAGTAGCAAAGTGGTGGTTGCAACGATCTTTTTTTTACATCCACACTTGGGGCAATATTTTTCAACAGGGTTGAAACCACCATCTAACATGGCAAAACGACCCTCTCATGGCAATGAACAGCCCAAATCGAACTGCTTTGACAGTCTTTCACATGGGCGAAGTGTGTGATAGACACAAGAGACTCAATGTTTCTGTGGAGAGACTGATGGGTTTGTTTAGCAGTTTAGCTTGTGAACTTTACCCAAGAGGGGATTCAAGAGGGTATCATTCAACAAAAATACCTGGATTTGGATGGTGAAATATGGGAATGTCAAGGACACCACATCCCTTCATCCACTCAGAAAGCAAAAGATTGTGCAAGACCAGGTGTCCGCCATGCCACTTACGACCAGCTGGAGGGTGCTGAGGGGGGAGTGGTTTGGATGTTGAATGGGATTGGATCATTACACATTTAAGAAGTGTGTATGGAGCTTGTTCTAGTTGGAGAGGTCATAGAAAAGCACTAATTAAACACTATATATGACAAACTTTGTATACTTTTATAACTCTTCACGTATACATTTTGTATATAACTCCATACAGCAACACGAGCAATCCACCCTTCCCGATCTGTTCAAAAATCCAGGTCAGACTGCGGACGAATGAAATTGAAGGACGGGGATGCGTCAAGGTTTTTGTTCAAACAATGGTTGCTTAAAACATGCTTGTTTTGGGGATTTGGGGTGGTAGATCTTGCCTGATTCTCGTTGTATGGTTGTACTTGTGTATTCATTTTTATATGTATATAGTTGGGAATGTATGTCGTCTTGCTATAACGCATAAACCACCAAGTGGTCACTTGAAATCACTTGCTTCTACGATCTTACTAGCAGACCCGTAAAGCATACCTCAGACCGTCAGCCATCAATTTCCACGGGGATGTTGGCACTCCCGCAAGTGATAAACCAGACAGAGGAGCATCGTAGGAAACCAAAGGGATCCCGACCAACAAGCTGTTTGGCGATGGAAACCTAGCGATTTTCACAGTCCTCATGACTTCTCAGAAATTATATGCCATGTTATGGCATATGATTTCTGATTGAAACTGGTGCGATGAAATATGAAGTGTTGGAATACCGAATGTTCCAGGGTCGACCCTTTCTGCCATCGCACTGTATGTAGGAGCATCCCACACTCTCACCTCATCGATGCTGATAGGAGAGATCCGTGCCATGTCCTGACATGGTCCGCGAAGAGCCACGGAGAAAGCATGCCGCCGGGGAATCTCAGTCGGTACCACTTATACAGTATAGTAATCTAAAATAGTGGTACTACTGTTACTCTACTGACTACGACAACAAGAGCTATCAANACGACGACGACGACGACGACGACGACGACGACGACGACGACGACGACGACGACGACGACGACGACGACGACGACGACGACGACGACGACGACGACGACGACGACGACGACGACGACGACGACGACGACGACGACGACGACGACGACGACGACGACGACGACGACGACGACGACGACGACGACGACGACGACGACGACGACGACGACGACGACGACGACGACGACGACGACGACGACGACGACGACGACGACGACGACGACGACGACGACGACGACGACGACGACGACGACGACGACGACGACGACGACGACGACTACTACTACTACTACTACTACTACTGTTGCTGTTGCTGCCTACGTACTAGTACTAGTACTACTATTACTATCTATTACTACTTACCCACAGCAGGGTAGGGGATACCATGAGGTTGGGCCCGTTAGATTAGGGCGATTAGGGGGTTTATTGCAGGAATCTCCTCAAAAATGACTTGAGGTTTAGGAGAAGTATTCGAATATATATATATATATTAGACATATATTTTTTTAATACATATTCAATCCAAGACAATCTTCCTTTGCTAGTATTCTGAGTGAATGATTTAATGATGTCATGTGACTTCATGCCATAGATACTAGTTCAGAAAGGGTTTTTTTCTTTCAGAAAACATCCAGGCTGGTGAAGTATTTTGTATCACCCCCGAACGATTTTGTGGGACCCCCCAAGAAGCTCGTTTCGTATACGATGAGGGGTCATTTTTAAGGGAGTCATGTAATGTTGATGGTTAAGGTTGGTGGTTTACAGTTGGCAGACGCCTTCAGCGGTTGTTTCTTCATGGGAAATTTCTACCAATTTAAACCACAGAATCACCACTTTGTTTGATTCCTACCCAGCAACTTGTTGAAGGGCTTAAGATACTTGGCGCAAGATTCGGTGGAATCTACTGGAGGAATTTGACATGCGATTTGATTTGGAGCTGGTTAAGCTGGAAATGGATGGTTATGACTCCTGAAATTCTGTTGTCCTGAAACAACATCCTGGGAAGCTCCTCGTGGTTCCGTGTGTTCTACATCTCCATTTTTATTTAAGCACTGAAGAACTGAGGCATCATTGCAATGGACGGTACCAGTAGTTTAAGCTGCGAAACGATACGAAAACATGAAACAAAAAAATGACACACTAAAGTCATACCCAAAATGGTACCCACCATAATACTCACCATGATTCTATTGCGGGATCTTGAAACTCTCTGATTTTACGCCAACGCGAGGCGCTGAATCCCTGGGCCACGGAGCGGAATTTGAGGTTGTGCAACGGGGGGGGAAACTGATGGATTTTGCTGAGAAAGAGTCATACATAACCGGAGGGAGGGATGAACCATTTGAAGATGTAGTTCCTGCTGAACATGAGGGATTTCCAGGCAGCTACTAGTCACTAGTCTCTATGGACAAAATCCGGCAGTTGAGAATATGAAGCTTTTCGTATTTGTTGAATGAGCTCACTAGCTTTTCCAAGGGGTAATGTCATTCAGCTGATTTTTTTGGAATATTTCTGAGGTGTCGGCATTTTGAAGCTACGTGGATACTTCATTGATAAACTGATGTAAGGGTTCAATCTCAACACAAACCTTGAATGCAGTTGGAACCACTGGCATATAGTATACAGACAGATATTTAAACATGCTTACATTGATGAACTTAGCTTTCTTCACAAGTGAAAGATCTGTCGTAAGAACATGCGGATACTTCATGAATCAATCCTTACAGATCCATTTGAATGATATATCTGCTTGCAATTTTTTGCACAACTAAAAGGTGAGGTCATCATCAGAGAGCTCAAGTTTATCTGGCTTCATTTTGACATAGGCAAGCTTTGGCCTATGCACATAAGCGCTCGCCAGCGAAAGGCGGAAGGCATGATGTTGAAAACTGGAAGATTTGGGGGATTAATGATACAGTTAATGATGGAGCATTCATGTTATTAAAGGATGGGATTTTTAATGGATTTTTAACGTTTTTTGAGTCATATCATGTCAAGTCATGGACTTTTCCTTGGTTTTTTCTTACAATGTCTGCCAGCCTAGTTACTTCCATGCAGGCGCCGAAGTGGAAGTGACCCACGCTTCCGTTCGAAAGGGTCCGAAATCTCAAAATGGTGGAAGTTGGTGGAAGTTGTTGGTGAGTGAACATGTCTTGAAATCAAAGATGTCTCATGTCCAAGATGAACTGATCTAGGTGGTGGTTTCACATATTTTCAGATGGGTTGGTTCAACCACCAACTGGCCGTGATTGTTTATAGGGTGAAGTTATGGATGCAACAGTGCAACTGTTTTCCTCAAAGATCAACTGGCTGTGAAGTTTACCCCCGATGGGGTTGTTTTTGGGGAGTATATAAATCCGTCCGAAAGGGCCTGGCGTTTCTGGGAATTTGGAGATTGGTGAAATATTATTGGAAAACAGCTCTCCAGTTATATGATGCTACTCGTACAAGAATTTGTGAGTCTAGGTTTTCTCGAATTTTGGCTACCACCATTTATTGGTGTTTGGGAGCTTTTTTCAATGTCATTCTATGATCCCGTCAAGGTGGTTTTGGTTGAACCACTCAAATACTTTCGATGCGAAGGTTAGGAAGAACTCACAGATGTTTTGAGCCTTTTCTTGCTCGCAGCCTTTTCAGCATCAAGTTTGATGTCTGGCTCTGCCTGTGCTAAGTGCCGCAGGGGCAGCCAGGCAGAGGGTGACAGTTGGTGTGCGGGCTGTCTTGCTCTTGAGGGGGCATTGACGAGCCTACGCTCCAACTGGTGGTCAGTGAACCACAGAAGGTTGGGAGAAGAGGTGCTGGTTTCCGCGGCGAGGCAGCTGCGTTCAATCAAGAACCTTGACACTTCTCTCCAAAGCTTCTCAGATAGCTGGGAAGCAAAATTGAAAAAGGCTCAGTCCAGTGGCATTGCCCGGCCATCCGAGCCAAAGGGTCCTCCAAGGTCTCGTCCTCAGTTGACTGAGGCTATCCGTGCTCCTTTGGTGAAAGAGGAGCGGGCTGAATCTGTGCATCACCAGCGTACTGGTACGGTGCAGCCTGATAGCCCAGGGAGCTCAGTGGATTACCGTGGGGGCCGTTCCCCTACTCCATCTGGTCCTGAAGAGGGACCCGAATCACCCTCTCCTAGGAGGGAGGATCCTCATCCTAGCGGTGGTGCCGCCAGTGGTCATCTTGGATCACGTGAGCATCCCCCAAGGTCGAGGAGTCCACAACATAGGGGTCAAAGAAAGCGGGGACCCCGCCCTGGGCACCGTGGTGGTGTAAAGCATCAAAAGCATTACCGCAACTTGCCTACTTATCAGGATACTTCTAGGGACCATTGGCCACGTCATAGAGGCCCTCATCCACCCAGAGGTGTGATTGAGGAGGACCTGTGAAATGGCTGAAGAAGAGGATCAATGGGACGATCCGAATTTGTTAGGCGAAAACGTGCTTCCTCCAGAGGAGCCGGTTTTGGGAGAGGGTCTGTCAGGAGAGCGGACCCCAGGAGATCTTCGATTTTTTCCAGACGACTTCAAAACGTTTGTGACAACTACAGCAGAGTTCCACGAAATGGGACCTTTTCCTTTGGGTTCCGTTCTTACTATGAATTGGACCCACGAAACCGAGCCCACACCTGCTTTGGTCGCTGTCATGGTGACGGGTTGCGATCATGCAGAAAGTGGCATCTGGCTAGACGTGAAGCTGCTGGGTGCCGACACCGAGTGGGCTCGAAAGCAAGCCATCAACCTTTTCTCTCGAAAGAAATTGAAGCTGCATTGTTGCTTTGCCCCTGCGACACATCGTTGTGGGGAAGACGAAGGGTATCACATTACCGAGTTTGGTTACTGGCCTCCAGGTCGCTTCAAAGCCGCCTACGTGGATCGAACCAAGATGGCCATGGTGGCAAAGTACTTGGAGGAGTTGAAGGCCTCAGGAGAGCACGAGGTAGACGACCCAATGAAAGCCACTCCGGAGCGTTTGGCGGCGCTTCGACAACGGCTTCTCAACACCCAGAGAAAGGGGAATGTTGGATCTCGTACCGTAAGCTTTCGGACTGGCCAGCAACCTCAAGGCATACTGAAGAGGCCTCGAGAGGTGCCCGCTTCAGTGAAGCCAGAGAGGACCACCTTGGTAGTGAGCTCAGAGAGCGAAGCGTCATTGCTGGAGAAGAGGAAAAGATCACGGAAGGAGCTAGGAGTGGGACAAGCCCTCTATGCTGCAGTGGAACAGAGACAGCTTCTCGACCGCAAGGCGGGAGCGGATGGAAGGCTCAGCTCCAGCAGCAAGAAAAAGAAGAAGAAGAAAAAGGAGAAAAGAAAGAAGAAGAAGGACAGTTCCAGTGGTTCCTCTTCAACATCAGATGGAAGCAGCAGCGACGACCTAAAGCCTCCGTTGCAGCGGAAAGCGGAACGCAAACCAGGCAGTGTGTTGAAGATGTTGATGGATCATGTCCGGCTTTCCCTCTCAGATCTAAGTTTGGGTCATTCAGGAGAAGGGGGAGCGGCTTCTTCGGTTACCAGTACTGCCCGGGTGCAAAGCTACTTCCAGATCCTTGTTCGTCCTCAGCTCCACAATCGCCCCAGAGACGAAAAAGAACTCTTCTCATTGGCATTGGGGTTGGACTTGCTTCGACAGGGCAAGATGGAGCAGGTTGCAGATCTCCTGGCGGGGAGATACATAGCCGTGGAGACGGCAGCACTGGAGGGCAGTTGGGACACGGCGAAATGGCTGGAAGTGAGCCGTTTAGAGGACAGAGGGGTAGCAAACCCCGAGGTTCTTCTGGCCGCAAGAAAGCACCAACGTACCATAGACAGAGCCTCAGGGAGAGGTTCATACGGTCGTGGAGGCGAACACTATTGGGACAGTGGCGGCTACGATGCATCCCTTTGGTCAAGTGGTGGTGCAGGACGAGGCCGAGGCAGAGGCGGCCGAAAGGGAAAGGATGGAAAAGGAAAAGGCAAGAAAGGAAAAGCTGGAAAGAAGGGAGTGAATCAGGTATGGTGGGACGATGCCCCACCAAAAGACGGAGAAAAGGAAAGTGGAAAGAAGGGCGACCAGGCGAAGTGACTGGAAGCCCGGAGGAGCTGAGAGGCTTCCCAATGGAAAAGATTGTAGATGATCTCATTGAGGGTGCTAAGTTGGCAGCATCTTTGACAGAGTCAATGGATTCAAACGTTCTGGGCAATCAATCCAGCACCGATTGCAAGGATGATGAGGGCTTTATGGCATCCCATGGCGAGGTGCCTGAAAAGCCGACTACTGACGTACAGGGCTCCGAATCCGAGTGGAGGGTGGCGTTGGTAAATTCGCCTAATCTCGCTCAATTTGGGGCCATCTTAGCTTGGGGGATCAGCCGAGGTTTTTCTTATATAGGTATGGAAGATTTCACCAAGCACGCCAAGCCTATCGCAACTTCTGTTGCTTCAAAGATGTCCTCAGGGCTGTTCCCTCTTCCAGTGGATTTTTCAAAGGCGTCAGCTTGTCAGTGGCCACAAGGTGATTTCAGTTTGGAGTTTTGTACTGACTCCTGGTTGAATTTAGTCGCCGTGGCCCTGAATAGGCTAAATGGTTCGCCTGGACCTTACCCTCGTCATAGAGCGGGGATGTGTGTGAAAAAGTGTCTTTCCTCTTTGAGAAGTCGGGTGGCTAGGTTTCTCCAACAGCCTCTGGATTCCCCGATCGATCATGTGCAGATTTGGAAGGATGTTTGTAGTAAGAAAATTTCTTATGAAGGAGAAGAAGTAGGGTTCGCACAACCACTCTCTGTAGAGCAAGTTTTGAATTCCTTACCCCCACTTGGCCATGGCGGATCAATTGATGTTATCCCACTACTTCAAGGTCGTACCAGGTTTTTGATGGAGAACCCGTCTCAAGTATTGTTGCAACCTTCTTCCCTAAAAGGTACAAAGAATCATGCAAAGGTTCATATTTGTCCTGGGGAGGAGACCTCACTTTTCCGGTTGCTGTTTGAGCGAGGGGTCATTGATTTCGTGAAAGAGGAAGATGTACATCGTGACTCAAATGGCCCCTACCTTAGTGGCCTTTTTGGGGTCCCCAAACCTGGCAAATTTACCTCCCAAGGAAAACCAATATTGAGACTGATCATGAATCTCATTCCCATAAACCGAGCCTTGGATGTTATCAAGGGAGACATCTCTGAACTACCCTCAGCTTCTTCCTGGCAACAATTGGTCCTGGTAGAAGGGGATACCATCTCGATATCCCAAGCAGACATGGCCTCTGCCTTCTATTTATTTCGGATACCCCCAGCCTGGCAAAAATTCTTGTGCTTCAACTTTAAACTTACCCGTAAACAAGCAGGTTTGACTGGTCCGGGTTTTGTTTATCCCGCCTGTAGGGTGCTGCCTATGGGCTGGTCATCCAGTGTGGGAGTCATGCAAATGGCTAGCAGGGAATTAATCCGACAAGCCCAGTTAACCTCATCCGATGAGCTTAGAAGAGGTTCCTTAGTACCCTCTTGGTTTGTTGAAGTAGTCCCATTTCTGGGCGGCAGTCGTTCCTGGTGGCAGGTATACCTCGACAACTTCATGGCGGCTGAAGTGACTCGGCAGGGAAATGGCCAGGGAGCGGACAGGACGTTGCATGGTCAGGCAACTGCTTCTTGGGATGCTAATGGCGTCCTTTGCAGTTCTGACAAGCATGTCTATCAAGCCCCGGTTGCCACTGAGTTGGGAGTGGAAGTTAATGGTCCTCTTGGTTTGATGGGCGCTAGTGCCACCAGAATTTTTAAGGCTGTGTTGGCCAGCCTTCATTTGATTGGAGGCCGACCCCTTTCATCCCGGATGGTACAAGATGGATTTTTATTCTTCAATATCGTAGACCGTCCATGGCGGTATTGAGCAGGGCCTGGGACTACATAAATCAGCCTCAGAGAAATACCCGCTGCTGGCAAACCCTATGTCAGGAGATCACCCTTCTTATAGGCTTGTCACCTCTACTTCAGTTTGATCTCAGGATGGAATTCAATACGGTGGTGACATGCTCTGATGCATCCGAATCAGGGGGTGCAGTCGCAGTTGCTCCATCGTTGACGGTGGCAGGCGAGGAGCTCACCAGCCGGCTCAACCGACCGGGTTGCGATCCTTTGGAGATAAAAGTCCTAGTCATTTCAGTGTTCAACGGCATAGGGGGCTGCTTTAGGGCTTACGACCTAGCTGGGCTGCGTGCGGTTGCCCTTATCTCCATTGAAATTGACGCATCCGCAAGACGAGTAGTGCGTTGCTTGTGGCCCCATGTGATGGAAATCACAGATGTAAAACTTGTGGATCGAGCTATGGTGCAAAATTGGGCAAACCTTTTCCCTCGACTGGAACAGGTGCACATTTGGGGAGGATTTCCCTGCGTGCATCTTAGCTCAGCTAGATCTGACCGCTTGAACTTAGAAGGAGAAGGTTCCAACCTCTTCTTCAATTTGGTAGAGGTCATTGAGATCTCTGAACAAGTTTTTCTCCCTGAAGTCAGCGTAGAATTTGTTATTGAAAACGTATTTTCTATGGATGTATCGGCTAGGTCTGAGATCAGTTTACGCCTGGGGATCACTCTTTTGAAGCTTGACCCAGCGGACTGCTCTCCCATGTCTCGCCCACGATTGGCCTGGGTGTCCTTTGAAGTTACAGCAACTGAGGGAGTGGAGCTCATAGATTGGGGAGAATATGTGGAAGTCAAAATGACGGCACGATTTCCTGGATCTGATGTCTGGGCTATGGCTGGCTGGAATCCCACGACGTCCGGGATTACCTATCCTACCTTCATGAAGAGTATTCCAAGATACAGACCACCTCCTAGCCCTGCTGGGCTTCGCCGTTGCTCAGAAGCCACGGTACTGCGTTGGCAGAGTGATTCCTATCGCTTTCCGCCCTACCAGTATCAGTATCAGTACTTACTTCGGTCTGACTCTGGTGGTCTACGGTATCTGTCAGTTTGCGAACGCGAGCTTTTGATGGGAATGGGCTATGGCGCCACGCAATTTTGTATGTCGGCTAGCTCAGTGAAAAGCCATCCTACAGAGTACTGGGACAAGCGATTCTCTTTGCTTGGCGATGGCTTCGCTATGTTGTCGTTCGCTTGGATAGCAAGCCAGATGGGGAAGCGTTGGAAAAGGCCTATGGCACCTCAAGAGATCGTTGACCGCTTTGGCTTAGCCCCGGGAGCTGGCCTACATGGAAACCTCAAGGCGCCATTGGTCCGTAGGCTCCGGTATGGAACCCATGTAGATAACCAAGTCAAGGGGGTTGAACTTATAGCACAAATCAGCAGACATGTTTCCCATAATGGTAGTGATGTATCCATTTCATTGGGTATCCCTTATTCCAATAAAGTTGGTAATCATATCTCTCTCCGAGCTGCATGGTGGAGCTGGAGGATTCTGTTTACCACAAAATGGAGATTTTCTACCCATATAAATTCACTGGAGCTTCGTATGATTGTTCAAGCGGCCCGTTGGCGGGCTAGATTTCCTGAAAACTTCAATTCTAGGTGGTTGCATCTAGCTGATTCCATGGTTTGCAATTATATTCTTTCAAAGGGACGTACCAGTAGCCATATGCTTCAACCCCTAGTTCGTCAACATGCAGCCATCTTGCTGGCTCTAAATTCCATGGAACTCCATGGGCATGTCGACAGCTCGGAAAATCCCACAGACAAAGCGAGCCGAGCATAGGCAGGTGTTAGCTGGCAGGTCTACTGCTGAGCGAATATCTGCTCGTGCTGGCATTTGCTTAAAGGATTGTGGTATCACTTTGAAAACCAAAGCTAGATATCAAACCGCGTTGTGTGTCCTCATGCCTATCATTGTGGGCATTGCATCACTTGAAGAGTTGGATTCAGTGTGCGAAGACTGGGTGGAGTTTCAATGGACCAGAGGGGCCACCCTTGGTTCTATTGGAGATGCATTGTGTGGTCTCCAATTTTACTGGCCCGAAGTTAAAGGCAGACTTAGGGGCACCTGGCGCCTGTATAAAAATTGGAGACGACTTGAAATACCCACTCGTGCTCCCCCCATATCAGCTCTTATAGTCCAAGCTTTTGTGGGGTATTTGATGAGTCGAGAATTTTATACTAGTGCATTTCTCATTGCGCTGGGGTTCCATGCTTATCTCAGAACAGGTGAGCTGTTGAACCTCCAATTTCGAGATCTGCAACTGGGTTCCACCACAGGCATCTGCACTGTCAGGGGTGGAAAAAGTGGTCTTAGAAATAACATTGATGAGGCCATTGCCTTGTATGATCGATCAGTGCTAGAATTGGGTCGCATTGTTTTCATTTTGCCACATCATCAGCGTGGTACTTCAAAAGTGTGGCCTTTTTCGGCATCTTCGTTCAGAAAAATGTTCGCTGAGTGTGTCAAAACGTTTAGCCTTGAAAATCTTGAGCTTAAACCTTACAGCCTTCGTCGGGGAGGCGCCACTCACGATTACATTCAACAAGGAGTTTTAGAGTCTATCCTCCTCAGAGGGCGCTGGCATTCACTTGCCGTTGCGCGACTTTATTTGGAAGATGGCCTTGCTCAGTTACCAAATCTGAGACTGCCACCTCCAACCCATCACCACCTCCACACATTTGCTTCTCCTTTTTCAGCTATGTTCTAACCTCCTTTGCAAGGACGTGGTTGGGATCGTGGAAGAGAGGCATGCCTTGTGCCTTTTCATTGACAATAACATGGCATGCCTTGTGCCTTTTTGTCTTTGGAAAAAGAAAACAGGACATGCCTGGTGTCCTTTGGGTCTGTGACATGCCGAGTGTCACTTTGTGGAAGAATGGTTGACCCTTCAAATGAGGCTTTGTCAGCCCAAAAAGTTTCACAAGGAGACTGCTGAAACTCAGCAGTTCTAAAAGCCTCCGGCTTGGCGTGAAAATAAAGAAGGGAGTGAGTCCTATACTTTCGATGCGAAGGTTAGGAAGAACTCACAGATGTTTTGAGCCTTTTCTTGCTCGCAGCCTTTTCAGCATCCCCTCCCATCCTCACCCTATTGGGTAGGTGGCAAGAAAAGGAAAAGAGGCATGCCTTGTGCCTTTTCATTGACAATAACATGGCATGCCTTGTGCCTTTTTGTCTTTGGAAAAAGAAAACAGGACATGCCTGGTGTCCTTTGGGTCTGTGACATGCCGAGTGTCACTTTGTGGAAGAATGGTTGACCCTTCAAATGAGGCTTTGTCAGCCCAAAAAGTTTCACAAGGAGACTGCTGAAACTCAGCAGTTCTAAAAGCCTCCGGCTTGGCGTGAAAATAAAGAAGGGAGTGAGTCCTAATATAATCATCATTAAATATGTATATATATATATAGATAGATATTGTTTCGGGGGTTGCCAACACCCTGTACTAATGGATCGATAATCTATTCAAATTTATGAAGGGAACCCCAACCTTCACTATCCTTGAGTGTTTTGGCCGGGCCTAATTTTCACTAACAGCTCACACCTGAAAACCAATGGTTGGATGGATGATATTTCTTTTTGGGATGGCCCATTTGCTACTGTTGATGGAAGAAATCCGGGGATCACCAGCTGGGATGTAAAAAGACCCATGGTAAATAATGGGATGAATTACCAACCTCAACTGGTAAACGCCGGATTTCGGTTGCCATCAATTCGGTTCCATGGAACATCCGAGGCATTCGGTTCGAACCAAGGCCACTGGGAAATTTAAAAACTTACCCGAAGAGCAACAAAAACACTGCAACTACTATTGGTAATATCTATATATATATATATATACATAAATATTATATAGATACAGTACATACTCTTGTGAATGTTATTATGAATCTTGTTACATTCTTGTTATGAATATTGATAACAATTACTTGGGGTATCCACCACCCACTAACAGGGAAATAATAATCTCTTCATTTTTATGTTATTGGCCCCTTACAAACCTTCACTGTTAGTGGGCCGGGGATACCCCCAAATTACTACTATTGTTATCTATCATTATCAACATAATCATTATTTAAATGACCTTTACAAGGGTGCAGCAGTCTTGCTGGTTTGGATGCTTGCATGTGGGAAAAAAGGAGCACCAATTCCAAGGGCATCCTCGGTCTCCAAGAGGTTTCTTCCATTGGTCCACATGGTTCACCTGAAAATGGGGGAAAGGTTGGTTCGGAGGAGGAGAAATTTCTGACTTTGGAAGGTATCAAACTTTATTAACCCCTGAATGATCCCTTATAAAATGTATATCCTTTCCCTCTATAAAATGCAGATTCTAGGTACCATTTTCAAATTCCTGAGGGATGTAACGTTACTTGCACTCGCCGTGGTGACCGCTTTGGGCAGACGGTGTCGGCCAGAGTGGGCGGCGGCTTTGTCTACCAGACACAGGTGGCATGCACCACAAAAAGGGGAATGGGTTTACGGTCAGAGGCTGGGTGATGTTGATGATGTTGATGTTGTTGTTGATGATGAGTGTTCACTGTATGACAGCTTGAACATCATTAATGTAATTTACACCTCATTCTGTTTATTTGTTGCAAGGTTGAAACCTGAGCTAACTGGATTTTAGTGATGAAAGTTGAGCAGTCTCTCTTTGTCTATCCACCAGTCTCTCACTCTCTGTCTCCCTGTTCGGTGACCTGTCTGACTATTTGTCTATTCTATTTCTCTACCTTTCTATCTTCCTCTCTTGGGTTTTCTTTCTTGTTTCAATCTTTCCAAATTTTTGTATCTACTACTCCCCCGAAAACGAACATGGAACCTGAAAATCATCCTCCAAATCATCCTTTGAGGTCCGAGTGCCTCGCCCCAGCAGTTCCTGCTGCCCGCCACCCCCTCCAGCACCACCACCGGTAGCAGTGGAGGCAGACACTGACCACGTCACTGTCGTGGTTGATTGCAACATTTCCACCAAGAACTGACATTGATTCAGATGGAAGTTGTCCAAATATCTAGTGGATTATCTATGGTTATCTCAAATGACCATAAGATTTCATTTCCAAAAAACATAGATTCAAACTGTAAGGGATTTGCAATTCATGGTCCAACCTGATTCTCAGGAAGAGACCGCAATAAGATGGACCTGATTTCAGCTTCATGAAATTTTGAAGATTAGTTAATGATATGTATATATATGATAGGATAGTAATAGGATGTTATATATCCATATATTTTGTTGCATGGTTATATAATCTATTACCTCAATTTCAAGATGTATTTTTGCACTCATGGTATTTGCAACCAGGATGACTGTACAACTGTTCTGCGCGCTTTATGACTTCATTGGCTTTTCAGATCTCTACTGTGGAAAACAATCATACAAAAGCTCCAAAACCCTTTGTGGTATAAAACAATTTTCGTCAAGTCAACAGTCAACCTAAGAAAAGTAAGGCACCCAAAGACTTCGGTTTTACTCTACTCCAACTAACATGACAAATGGAAAATGACAATTTTTGATAGGAGATACATCTTCTTAAATGGTTGGTTTTTCCATTTGTCATGTTCGTTTTCTGGGGGGTGGTAGCTTTTAACGTCCCGAAGCCGCCTGGTTGAGGTGGACCTGCCCCGGGGACCGCGACAGAGCTCGCCACTGCCCAGGTTGGGTGGTGGTTTCAAAAACCCAGATATGTGGTTGGACTCAGTGATGATTGAATCGAACTACATCAACTACACTCTGGTAAACTAACATAGCAATGGAAAATGGACCCTTGGAAGATGTATTTCCTATTGAAAATGGGCATATTCCATGGCCATGTTAGTTTACCAGAGGGTATGTCATTCAACAAAATCTAGATGGTGGTTTCATTTTTTTTTAAAGAAATGTTCATCCCTATTTTGGGGAAATGATCCAATTTTGACGCGCATATTTTTCAAAGGGGTTGGTTCAACCACCAACTAGTCCAGGTGGCGATTTGGTTCCATCGGTTTTTTTCTAGAATCAATTGAGGATATTTGAGGCACCAGGTTTTTTTTGTTTTGGCGGGGGGGCTGGAAGGGGAAGATGTTCTTTCACTTTTTTGGTCGTAATTTTCTAAAAGTGGATTGAAGAAAAAACAACTACGACTCTTTCTCGAGCAATTATGGTTCAACGGAAAATGGGTACACTAGATTGTATGGAGGGACCTATTTTCCACGGCACCGTGATTGCGGGGAAGGAGAGTAGAACTTTTCAAGTAAGATGGCTTTTAGCTGGACCCATCTATGGTATGCGGTATATGATTTATGTTTACCTTGAAACTTCTTGAAATCTTTTGTTGGATTCTATGATTCAAAGGCAACTAGCTAGCGATTGCACATCAAAGATTCCATATCTATGCAGGGCCTTCTTCAGGTCAAAAAACTCCTGCTGGAAAAACCCTGTCAGGCGTTGGTCCTTTTGAAGCTGCGACATCATGAAACGAGAAAAAGAGGAAGAGACACCTGTTTTCTTGGACAAAAATGAGATGAACATCTATAATTGAAGCTTTGATTTTACACATCTAACACATGATCCGGTTGGAAAGTGGGATTTCAAATCAACCAGGATAGATCGCTCCACCTTAGCTTTTGTCGTTTCGAGATGTGAATCGGCTGAATCGGCTGAATCGAAATCTGGGGCACCCGAGTCAATACGACAAGGGGTCACCCATTTTCCCTTGGAACCACCTGGAGATTTGTTGAAGTTGAACAGCTCTTCAATGGACCTCCGACCTCGTGGCTTGAAGATTACACTTTTGAAGGCTGAAAGGTTAATGCTTTTTTCGATGTTTTGGAAGGAATGTTGTTTGTGTAGCAGTGTAGCACGCTCGTATCGTATGTCTTTCAAGTGGCCGAAGCCATATGATTTCCTATAATCCCTTTAATTACTACAGGCCGAGACTTTCAATCTGAATTTGGTTGCACCTACCAAGACATGATCGTCTCATCACACGTTTCCTATCCGTTGTAACGCAGTTCAGACACTTCGAGATTTTGTTGTGGAATTTTTATGAGGCAAACGTGCTTTCTCTTTGGATTTGGCGATGGACCAAATTGGTTTCACCTCTGACCCAGAAGATCCCAGAAAGTCTGAAACGAGTCATTTTTGATAGAACATGCCACATGTGTTTCATATTTGTTTCAGGTAGAACTTTATGGGTCGCATGCTCTTTTCGAGAAACTCGGGTCCCGAAACAACGGGTTTCAAGTAGCCACCCGGGCAGCAAAGAGATGCAAAGAGATGCGGGTGGTGGGCGGTGTGTTCCATCATTTGTTTGATTTTGTGCATGTCATGTTGTGGGATGTAGGGCCGGGTCAGGTTGAATAAAACAACTAAATCGATTAAGGCCAAGAGTTGCATTTGTGTTCTTACGGTTGTTACCTGAAGCTAAGCTTATACCTCCCAAGTTTGGAATGGAAGCTAAAAATTTGCTGCACAGGTGATCATAGAGCGACCCCATTGTGAAAACAACATTTCGAGTGATTCAACGACACTTTTTAGCAAATGATGCCAGACACTGTAAAACCCGGTGGTGGACAGCTTACACAGCTTATGTTGGGCATGACTTTATATTGTGACTTCCTGAAAATGTGCAAGTCGCCACTAGGGAAAGAAAACGGCTGAAGCCTCATTTTCAATACATTAGCTAGGTAGTGGTTGCAAACATTTTTTATTTTCACCCCTACTTGGGGAAGATTCCCATTTTGACTAATATTTTTCAAAGGGGTTGAAACCACCAGCCAGTTAGATATTTTCCCATTTTTTCCATAGTTCCTGGCAACCCGACAGTGCCATGATATTTCTTCCCGTTGGACCTTGGATGGGAGGCCCAACTGTTGAACAACATCAACCGAGGCGGGGAGCAAACAATGGATTGGTGGGACTTGTTGAATGGATAAAGCGAAGGTTTCTTAAACGAAAACAACCATTTGCTGTAGTAGGTTCTGAAGAAAATAGAAGGCTTGTAAGTATCAGATCCTTTTTTACTCTAGCTCAGTGAGATTGCTGCTTGAAGATCAGCGTAAGAATTAGCCAGTCGGTATGTATGAGGTGCATCCTTTCTGCAACAGAGTTTGTATTTTGTTTCTCATGATGTTTTCAGTGAGGATTTCATACCGGATGATGGTCGCCAAATTATACCGGAAGAAGCTTTTCGCCATGGTCGCCATTTGCCGCCAAACCTTGCGACTTGGGGCAAGGGTCTCATTATGGACTCAAATGAGCTACGTAACCTACCATCAAACCGCCGACGCAAAAACCGTTTTTTTTTGGTCTTGAATCTTCAATCTAAAGGGATACAAACAAACAACAAAAGAGAGTAAACAGACCTGTTTTTTGGGGCTGAAAAGAAACATAGGACAAAAACACACACATATCATCCAACCATCCTTTGTCCTGGTTGATTTTTGTTGAGCTTCCCCGGATTCACCTGGTTTCACCCACAGCAACCCCCATTTCAAAACGGACCTTTTTTCACATCGCATCGCCGCATCGCACATGGCGACAGCGCTTCATTCCTTTGAAGTGAAGAAACAGGCGAAGGCGGGACGAATGATGAAGACATGATTCATACACCCCTGAAGATTAACATGGAACATAATCTTGAAGGTTTGGAAGATCATTTTCCTTTCTAAATGGGTGATTTGTAGGTTCCATCTTAATCTTCCAGGGTGTACATGATTCACAAATGAACACCTCTGAAATGTTGAATGATGATTGATGAATCTCATGTGTTGAAATGTTTTTTCTTTTGTGAGCTCAAAATGACTTAGCTTGGGAACTAACATATGATTTTCCTTTTTCTCATGGTGGGTCATCAGCCAGGTTGGAGAGGATGTTTATGTCTTCAGGTGGGATGGTCAGCCAGGCGACCAAAAGTCTGGTCACTATGGAATTTTTGACCCGAGTGGGGGAGTAAAAATACATCCCCCGGAAGATAAACAGCTTGAAGCTGAAGGAAAATGATGGTTTTGCTTGGAAGATGATTTTCTCCTTTTCCAGGGGTGTAGTGTACTCTCAGACATTCCGGGGTGTAGCTGAACATGCTGTTAGGTTGCGGAAGATGTTTTTGTCTTTTTCATTGGAACAACTCCTGTGTAACTTCGCGACTTTTTTTTTGGATTTCCAGGGAAGCGTGGATATGAAAATGTGCAAGATGTGTTCGGAACAACTTTTTTTGTGTGGCAATGAATCGGTGATATAATGACTTAGAGCCTCAACCCTGTCAGAACAGACCGGACTTTGTATTGTTTGTGAATCTTGGATTTTTGGCATCTCCAAATTCAACAACATCCTCCCAGCAAACTGAAAAAAAACAATATTCCCTGGAATGTCCAATTTCAAGCATCTTTACATGAGCAGTGAAACAAAAAGCAGGTTGTTTTGCGTTCAATTAGGGGATTGTACTACCCAGTATAGGAGTTGTTTTTTCCACTTCGAATTGACGGATTTTAAGTGCAAAAACAGGCTGGGTTGCAGCTGCGACTGTAGCTCCCTGGCCGTGGGGTCCTCTCAGTTGGGTCCTCTAAATGGCTGTCCCGGACAGAGGTACACAAATGAAGAGACAGAACCATAATGAAACACATGCAAACATACACCCACCCAAAAACTAACCACCTGAACATGGAACCCTGGAAAAGGAGATTCCTATTGGAAACCATGACTTTTTTTTGGGTCTACGTTCGTTTTGGAGGTGTAACAGCTAACAAGCGGTAACAAGCTAATATGCAAAAGGATCCAGAAGCCATGTCCCACAGGTAACATTGAGAAAAGAATCTCCAAAATTCCGTATCCAAACTTGAAAGTTATTCATTTTCTGAATGGATTTTCTACACAAACCAGAAGACTTATCAACATTATATTTTAAAAAACAGATAAAACAGATTGCCCAAACCTCATTCAAGTCTGAAGTTTTTGGAAGGTTTTCTGAAGTGTCCCATGATTTTTTTTCCCCAACGATTTTTTGGGTTGGAAACGTTCAACATCTCCGAGTCGCGAGTTGAGGTGGCCACATCTGAACATGATTTGTGCATTTTGGACCCGAACAACTTGAAGCCGAAGCTCGACAATCGATCTTAACAAAAATGGCGGTTTTGACTCAAGGATATAATAAAGGTTATCAATCTCAAATGGTTTGAATAGGTTTATATATTTAGTTATATTCCAGCATTATTCTAAGCCTTTTTGGGGTCAAGGATTTTGAGTCATAGGATATATAATATTAATATATAGCTACGTATGTATATATATATATAATTATATATTTATGTAGCTGTAAAATTGTATAGATTTGTACGCACCTTTCTGCATGTTTCGTTGTTCGATTCCGGCCACGGCCGCTTAGACGTTTGATCTACAGGGTGTTGAAATGTGGCTCAGCAACAGGAACCTTCCGAAGCCACTGGCAATGTTTCCAATTTTGATAGGAAACCACTCGGGTTTTGTTGGGGGGGCACTTAAGTTTGTGAGATATCCATTTGTGAGTAGCGCTCTAGCTGAAGATTCATGACGTCTCACAACTCTTACAACATTTTCCTCTAGAAAATCAATGCTTCCAAGCCCTCTTCAAAAGTACACAGTTGAGAACTACTTGCAAATCAATAGCTTGTGTTTAGAATCGACTATGAAAAGACGCATAAAAACTCTTTTGATTTGGAAGCGTTTTTTTCCCCCTTGCTCAACATCTTAGGATTCGGCGTTTGCAGGGTGCCTTGGCATACATTGGGCTCTCAAAGTTGCGGGGGTTGTCCCGTGGCTCAATTTAAATGAAACAGTTTGTTTAAAGAACATCTTGAGGGATACAGTCAGTCAATGTTTGATTGGTGGATTAGTGCTTGCTTACATTCTTCTATAGAAGCTTGTATTAAAGACACTGATTTTCGAGAATGAGAATGAGATATTCGCCTTGAGTGAAGGTGTGATCCCAAAAAGCTGTTTGGAGCACTCGCGTCACTGTCTGGATGCATTTTCCACGGTAGGACACAGTGATGCGGTGGAGGATCTCGGTTTTTTCCAGGCTGGATTACCGTTGCGGGTTAGATACCCAAATTTATCTCCCCATACTCTTGGGGTATTTGGGTATTATATGGCATTATAGCATTATGTACGGGGAGGATGCATTGTGCCATTTATTTCCTTATTGATTCAACCTGGTGGAAAACCAGCAGCTATTTGGTGGAATTATCATTGTAATTTGTCAAGCCGGAGGAATTTTTCCATGATTTTTGATGGCATGGTAGTGAACAAGTTGCAACAAAACCAAGGTTTGAAGACCTGACAACCGAATTCCTTTAATGATCATTTTATCCGAATGAACCTCCATATTTTTTGCATTCTTTAGCTACTCGTAGGAGAGTTCACCCTAGATCAGAGCTTAGATTATGATGTCCGAATCGCCATCTCTAGAATATCTCACACAAGTTGATGGCAGGTTGTTTACAACCATCTATTGCGGCTACCACATTCTCATCTTTTTTTGAAACCCTGAGTGAAATAACTACGGCCTCACCGAAACCAACATGGGCTCTGAAAGATGTCCAAGATGTTTTTTTTAAACATAATCTTCAGAGGTGCTGAGAGGAGGCTATACTGAGGGTGGTTGAAATCCAACTCTACCCAGTTTTGAAGGTTCATGAAGCCTCATGGTCCCAACATCCAGGTCATTTTGGAGTTCATCCTTTTTGTTTTTGTGGAAATCTTCTAGTTCACCCAGATGTATTTGAAGACAATATTATGGGGCATTATGTTCAGTCTTCCCGAAATTTATATATCAGCTGGATGGTCGTTTCAAATATTTGTTTTTTAATTTTCAGCCCTATTTGGGGAAGATTTCCATTTTGACGACCATATTTTTCAAAAGGGTTGGTTCAACCACCAACTGGAATCCAATCTTTTTGCCAAGTGCCAAGGAGCTCCTATTGGAATGTTACCTGTTTTTTTCAATGCTTCAGGGTTGCCATAGATGACCAATAACCACCAACTAATCAGGGATTTTCGTTGGTTTTTGGTGAAGGATTTTCGATGTTTCTTTCCTTCAGCCAGGCAGATCCCTATTGCTTAGCAAGCTGCTCCCATGATGGCACCGCCATGGCCGGGAGGGAGTGGAAACTGACACTGTTGAACTGACTTTTTTTTCCTCGAAAATTTGAGTTCATTCTGGGTGTATATTATAGCCATGAGTGGCATATACATATATATATATACATATATATTTTTATAGATATATACACCTGTATATATCTATACGTATATATATATATATTATATATGTATATACAGGATTCATATATGATTCATATATGCTTATACACACTATACATCTCTCTGCACACTCTCGTATATATGTATATATATATATACATGTTTAAGATGTACCTATTTAGCATGCATATGAATCTTTACCTATATATACATGTGGATACGTTAGTAAGTGTATATATTTATACACGTCCCTCCAGTGCTGAAACCAAGTCTTCAAAACTTCTTGCTTTCCAGTCAAAGAAGCCACGCATCCAGACTTTTTGGCTCATCCAACTGATTAGCACATCATATCTATCATCTTTTTGATGCACTGTCCCTCTATAAGCGTGACAAAATTGGGTGGGAATGGCCCCAAATCCACTGGTTTGTTACTCAAAAGAACTGACCATTTCCTTCGGAAAAAAACACAACACGGTTCTCCATGTCAATCACCTGCGCATATTGTTGGCAGGTCTGGGACCTAAGGGTTTCCACAGCAGCTCGAAGATTCTCCGTAGCCAGCCGTGAAGTGTGGGGACCTGGATATCTCAAGTTATGATGTGATAACATCATCCCTCCAAAAAGGTCAACTTGGAATACTTGGTGATGAGACAATTCTCATTTTCAGCCAAACGTTCAAACTTTTAAAGGGAAAACCAGATGTTTGGGAGAATACAACTGAAAGATTTCATGGTTCCAAATGGCTGAGTGAGCAGTATTTCCAAGGTTCACCAGGTTTGTGAATGACATTTGACCAGATTGGATGGATGAAGGATGAAGTTGACTTAACATCATCATCATCATCATCATCATCATCATCATCATCATCATCACAATCATCACAATCATCAACAAATTCCACAAATTCCACAACTTTATGACTTCACGTTTGATGATTAGAGGGAACCATGGAACCATCCAACAAAAATGAGACATGATTCAATGAACTTCCAGCTTTTCTCGGCAAAATCAGTACATCTTCAAATTCTCTGAAGCTTTTGATCACAGTAGATCTATCTTGTGAACTTCCAAACCACTGGATTGTCGCCATAAGGTTTTGAGTTTTTGAGTTGATGGCAGTGTGACAATGTCAGCTGCTTCTGATTGGCTCTTAGTGGTAGGAAAGTTAGGTCTACAGTACCTCCTTTCAGCATTTAGGTGTGCTTGATTTTTTTTAAATCATTGAACTGTAGAAGACCTTTTGGTCGCCTAATTTTGATCCACTCTAGCATCTAGGTTTCACAACTTCCGAAGATGCAGTTTAAGTTTACTAGTGTAACTAGTTCCTAAACCAATGAGTTTCGACCACCGAAAGCTCTTTTTTCCTTTTAATCTTGACAAGAACATCACAAGAAGCATGAATTATACATGGATGTTTCCGAAAATAATGGCACCCCCAAATCATCCCATTTTAATAGGGATTTCCATTATAAACCATCCATTTTGGGGTACCCCTATTTTTGGAAACACCCACATGGTTGGATTTTTTCAGGTCTCTCAGAAAGGTTCTCGGTGCCACCCGTGTTGTCTGACGGCTGGGCCTGTGCCATGAATTTTTCGCTGCATGCGTTCCGCACGCAGATCTGCCAGGTTCGACCTCACCAAAATCGATTGGTCGACTTGGGAAGATGAGGGATTTTTTACAATTACGAAACCACAAATGGTGACAGGTTTTGAGGAATTGTTTGTGTTGAAAATTGGGTTGACATCTTAAAAACAGACTTTCAGATTTGTTTCAGCTGGGCCTCCTGCTGAATGCAGGATGGCTGCTGTGATGATCTGATATGCATAAGGATGACCACTGGAAATCTCTTCCATGTAGCGTCCCTAACTCCAGCCTGAGACCATCTTTTTAAAGTCTCATAAATACTTTCTTTGGGGCGTCAAATGAATTTGGATGTATTTTTCAGAATCTTGTTGGGCACTGCTATCTTAGAGAATCTTCTTGGTTCTCTGGTAGTTTTGACAAATCACTAGCTGGTGCTTAGTCTGGAATGAGGGTGGCTCAATCCCAAGTGTGCCCATACTGAGGTTGCTTCCTTTGACCCCCTTCCTTTCCCAAGCAACAGCCAAAGCATGGGTTCAATGAACCACAACACTTGTAGGAATACCTCAAATATCCTGTACCTTCCAAAGATATGTTTCGAAAGAATCTGCCAAAGAATTGATCGTTTTTTGGAAGATCCCAGCAAGTTGGGCATAACTCCCACACTTCCAGGAGACTGGAAGTCTATCCGAAGCTCTATCCGAGACGAACTTCGTTGCGTTGTGAGACAACTACAAGTCGTGAAATCTCGGAAGGGTGGCTGAAAAACTGGCATGTCACTTGGTAGCAATAAAACACTCCACAGAAATCACATTTTGGATGTTTGACAACTCTTTTTTCGTCACGATGGAATTCAAGGATTTCCCCCTTCAAAAGTTGATTTCTGATAGGAGAATCATGACGTGAATTCCGGTTGATCAGATACTATCTTTCACACATAGCAACCTTACAACAAAACTCGCCACTGACAAAAAACCATCTTCCCCCAAGGCAAGTCCCTTGATGAAAAAAGTTATGAATCACCCAGCACTGGTTCTTACAAGAATCTTCTGATTCCAAACTTCGGCTTCATTGCTAAGTCGACCGCAAAGCCTTGGAAGCTCTAAGGCATCCACGCGAGTATTCCATTTGGCACAGGCCATCCGACACCGAGGGCATCTGGCAGCGTGTTTAGATCCCCTTCGTGGAAAGCAGTCACGAGTCTGGGAGCGAAATTGGATGCTCTTTGGATAGGTGGGTTGAATCTGGTGAGTTGCGGGTGGTTTATTGTGTAATATGCTTAGATCTATTCCCAGATGCTCCTACGTATTGCATATATATATGGGCGTCGTCCAAAAGGTCCTTGTCTTGAGTGTAGTATTGGATGACCTTTGGTATGCTAAAGTGACCTTTGGCGAAAGTTAAAAGCTGAATTTGCTAAAGTAAATTATTTTTTGGCGAAAGTTTCGCGAAAGTAGTAAGATATGACTGGAACATACATGGATTTTTGAAGATGAAGTTTGTAGGGCGATTTTTCGCGAAAGTTTGGCGAAAGTTTTGATAAAGCTTGGCGAAAGACGGCCTTCTCTTGAAAGCTAGGTGGCCTAAACTGTTGACTTGTTATGTCTTGTTTCCAGAGAGGCAGGAAGCAGGTGAGCCCTTAGTTTCGGTGTGGAAGTGTCAGAACTGGCCGGAGAAGGTGAGCAGGACCACCGTGAAAAGCGAAACACCACATGTGAATGCGCAACGGCCACAGAATGAGTTTTGAGGGTCGCTCAGACGCGCAGATGTCCCTTGTCAAGCTCCTGTTACCTACCAAACATTCCCAGATACAATCCAACATAGGGCCCCGCGAAAGTTTTTGGTGGAAATGGCGAAAGTTTGGCTAAAGTAAATTTTTTTTTGGCTAAGAATGGCCGTTTCGAGAAGAAAGAATTTTGGACAACCACCATATATATATACCCTCAGCTTCCCAACCCTACAAATTTCTCGGGTTTGAATGCAAACCTCGTCTTTACCCGTGATGTGGGGGAAAAACCCGGGTTTTTCCGAAAAATCACGGGTTCGGAGGAAAAACCCGGGTTTTTCCCCAAATCAGGCAAATGCGCCATCGGAACTTGGCTTGAGCGATCATTCGGTGGAAATTATGGAGAAAAATACATCTAGCGCAGTTGGTTTTCTAGGATAGAACTCGGTTTTAGTCGTGAACCTTAGATTTTTCCAAGGTCTGGAAGGCCAAGGTATGTTATCATTGTATGTGTGTGTTTGTGTGTATACCCTAAGCTTCTGAACCCTGGAAATTCCTCGGGTTCGATGCTAAACATCGTGTTTTTCGGGTTGTGTAGGAAAAACCAGGGTTTTCCAAGTTTTTTGTGTTGCTTCAGGTGGGGCCAGAGCCTGTTGTGTTGGAACTTGGCATGACAAATCGCCGCAGAGGGGATGGTTCACAATGTAGATAGGGCCAACCCATCCCATTTAAAATGAAAAACTGATATACACGGGAAATCAAAATAAGTTGACAGATTCATCCGTAGATTCACAAAAAAGACAGGCAACAAATCACAAAGCGTTGCAAAATACTGGCAAATTACAAACATGATTTGGTGACATCGAAAGCAGCACTTTTTTAAGAATAATGGTGATGATGGCCCAACGAAAAAAATGAGATATTATGTTATGTGCGGGTTTCAGTAAGGTTTTTCTTCATGCTTTTCACCGGTTTTCTCTCCCTTCCAATCAACCGAGATCAAAGAGTTTGAAATCGACATAGGTCGATCCACTAAGAAAGTGGAACCCATTGAGCATAGATCTTCTCCACTTGTTGTTTCAAACAGTTTGAAAAAACAAGATGCATATCAGATCGATACAAATGATCTTACCTTTTTTTGCCACCAACCGCTGGACCTGTTTTTTTGCGCCATGGTATCGTCTTCTAATGTCAGCTCCTGCAACTTGGACCGGAGTTCAGTCAAAAAAGGCTGCAACATTCAAACGTCGAAGTCAGATTGAATTATTGCATTGATATTTTCAACTGATTGATGTGCACTGATCGATAATCCATCTCTCCAGTGGTGTTTTTGTCAGGCATAAGATAAAATTGGGAAGGGGTGCACTCAATCGACTAGCTTCATTGTACTCTCCCATCCTAATACTTGATGTGTCATCTCCGTACCGTAGCATTTTGGGCTCCAAGCCATTTTCAGTGGTGACTTAACTGGTGGGGATGCCGGCCAAAGACCGGAAGTTCCAGAACCCAATCCTCGATATGACTGATGTGGCAGTGCAAAGGGACCAGGATCCAGACACTCGTGCTCGTTTAAGGGATGTCAAAGCTGTCATGAAACCAAGCATGCCAGGACATAAGTACGTGTGTCCATCATGGGGGGATTCCCTTCCTTTGCTGGAACGATTCGGAAAAGGTGGATGATGATTACCTTTTCAAAACTGCATGAGCGATCTGAAAGCTAAGCGGATTTGTAAATGGCATTGGTGTCAAAGCTGATCAAAAAGATCATGCATGCCATGGCTTGGGATGATGGAATGGTGGAATAAAAAAACAGCTGACAACTTGATGCCCCTGGGAAAAAAACAATCTAAAAAACAATCTGATAGGGATTAAATTAAATAAGAAGCCCCCCAAACATGAAGAAATCCCATTCAGACCAAGACCGTTTTAATTACGTTTTCTCAAGTTTTCTGGGGTGATATATTACATGGGGTTGCCATCACCACAAAACTGATAGAAACCCCCAAACATCAAGAAATCCCCATTCAGACAGACCATTTTAATTGCGATTTCTCAAGTTTTCTTGGGTGATATATTAAAGCATGGGGTTGCCATCACCACAACATGTTTGGGCCGTAAATTCAACATTTGCAACCTGTAACTAACATAGACCCTGGAAAGCATGGGTGGGAAAATGCATTTCCTTTTGGGAAATCGTATTTTGAGGTGCAAGCTGTTTGTTTCAATAAGTCAACCTTGTCAGTTTCAACCTTTGCATACCAGCAATCTCGTCATCCAAAGTCTTCCGCCGTTAGTGTTGGCGGGAATAATCTGTCCACATCCAAACAGCTCTCTGGGGACAAAGTGAAGTCAGTCCCTGGCCTAGGATACTTCACAGGATTGTAGGAGATCTGGCTTTGGAGGCTCTGCCAATTAATGTTCTCAAACTCAACCTCGACGAACATTCGGTCCACTCCCTCGTCATTGGAGCCTTTTTTGCTGGCACTGTTTCCACCAATTGTCAAGACGATGATTACGTCATCTTCAGTTCAATCGGTGAAGAAATTTGCCAGGGGGAATTACCTGAAGTCATTTTTTTCCAACTCTAACGGTGAGAAAAATGCAAGTTGAAGAAGCCCCAATTGCCAATTGAGATTCTAAATTATAGACCCTGAATGTTGGTGTCTGCATTTGACAACCTAATGGAGTTCTCCAATTGACAGCCTTACAATGTTCTTGGACAACTTTAAGTTCGAATCCTATTCAGACTACTGTCATTCCAGACCATTTAAATTCCGATTGCTCAACCTCCAACATAAGATGCATCTTCTAGTAATAAAAACATAAGATTCATATCCTTTCCTGTAGGGATGAACATTAAAACAACATATATTATTCAAACCACCACCCAGATATTTAAATCAATCTGTCATGCCGGCCCTGAGGTGCGGACATTGGTGGTGGTGGCAGCCACGGCCGCTGCTGCTGCTGCTGTGGTTGTGGGGGATTAAGGTAAGGGAAAAAATGAAAAGAAGCGGTTAAGACCCACAAAAAATATCATAGGGTAAAGACCACCCAAAAAACATAAAACAATTTATCAGGACATTAGTACCCTGAAAATAATATTTACTTAATAATCAAAGATGAAATTGATGGATATGGGGCTAATCATAAAAATAGGCTAAAATTACCAGTATTTTTTTTATCACCTTTTCACCTTTGATAATATCAGATCAGAATATTTGGAGCATCTGGGATTTGGCGTTGCTGGTCGATGCTATTTTCCATACATGTCTGAGCTAAAAGGGTCTGCGCAGCCGTGAGAGGATGAATGTCCGCAAGGAAACCTTTTTTTGAGAGCCAAAAAGTAAGATCCTTCACTGTTTCGATTCCGCTTACATCCACTTACAATTTCTCTCGCACATGTTCTTTTCTCATATGCATGGAGCTAGCCTAAAATGAGACTACCATGCGGGAACTGACCGCAATTTTGAGCTCAATATAGCATGAAGGGCATGTCCTTCCGGGTCAATCAATTTTGTGGTTTTTCATGTGCTGAACTCACCCCGCCAAGGACAGTTGTCACCCAAAGAACCGATTCATTGGCGTGTTGGGGGTCGTCATGGCCCTAAAATTCCCAGTATTGACGTGAATCGGTGCCCCGGTTCATCGGAGGAATCGGAATGGGTTCAACATAGATTTCGCCGCGGTGGTTGAGTCAAAACAGGCAAAAGGATGTAAGAAACACGGATTATAACTTTGGTGTTTGGTGGTTTGGAAGAGGAGATTTGACGAATCCTTTAGGGCAGTAGAAACCTTAGCACTATTGTCCGGCACTTGTAGGCTTCGTGTTTGTGTGTCGTTTTTGCATTGAAACTATTGACAATATATTGTGCTAATTACATTCATGTTTTATTTTCAAAAAAACTTCAAATTGTGGGTGCAATTGTTTGGGGATTATCAAAATATCAGATTCCTTCAATTTGATACATAATATCGCATTTATTTGATACACATGATATCACATTGTTGTTTCATTTTTTTGATATAGTAAATATTATAACCAATATATTCCAACGGTTCTTTTCCCAACTTGTTTCTGTCATATGAATTTTTCTCAACAAACCTTCAAAGCAATCCCACCGAACAACCATCCTTGGGAGGTTGTTGCGAAACTATCCAGCATCCTGGCGCAATAGAATTGAAACCGGCATGGGGGATCCATGTCAATGACTTGTGACGGGGCGCTCCGAAGTTGATATTTTTCCATTTTCCCCGGAAGGGGCCATAGAATTTTTTATGACACCGACAATCCCATCATAAGTCTCACTTGTAATACCTATGCATGTTGGGTAATATTTTTTCCAACTTAGTGCGAAATCTGCCGAGCAACAATCACTGTACATGGTTGGGGTCACAAAATGAGCTGAAAATTCTGGTTACATAAGGAACATCCAAACTTCCATTTGTAAGAACATCCAAAGGAACCAGTTGACGTGATGTGAACGGACCCTTGATAATACTGGGTTCTTGCTTTCCCTACAACCCCACTTTATTGTACTTGGTATGACATGGGACTGCATTTGCTTGCCTTCCCCGAGGAAAGAATTGACTTAAGTGTTTTTGCACTGGAAGGCTATGATGAAGATGACCCTTTGCCAGAAGGACATGATAAAACGCTGCGCAGGTTTTCTGAGTTTTGAAAAGGTTGTAATGTTTCCAAACATCACCATTTTCTGTGTCTCAAATTTGGAGTTTGATTTCTTCCAATGACCTGCTTGTCCGTCGAAACATGGTCTGATGCTGATATCCGTGCTGTCTGTAGAATTCTGTAGATAATGATTGTGCCATGATCACGAAGGCATTGGTTATGTATGGCTATATGATTTCCAGGCAGATGCATTATTTTTTTTGGAGTTCTTGTTTTTTTAAAGATGATTCGGTTGCGTGCCCTTTTCAACGAATCTCCCCCTTGAGAGGTAGTTTGTTTGCGGTTTTTATTGATTGATTATTTCATCAGAAGATCATCATCACAAGATATACCCTTCCGCTCATAATCATGGTTCAGCAAAAAATGGGTGTATCTCCACTAGTACTTACCTTTCAAGTACATTCCTGAAAACTAGCATAGAACCCCTGAAAATTGATGATTTGTCGATGTACGTATCCCCTTTTTTTGGTGGTGGTGGCATTTTCAGGTGCTATTAGCTATTAGTGAGTTTTCCGGGGGTGTCTAGGATTGTATAACGATTTTAACCAACTTCTATGATGGGATAGGAAGAGCAGAGCTTTGTTCGAACATCAGCTGAAGTCGAAGTGACCAAAGTTGCAGGAGTGAATGTACCAGAATTTTGGGGTCCTCCACCTGGTGGTCACTGGACTTTTAGGATGGCTCATTGGGGGGGAATTTGGAGGAGGGAAAAAAATATGGGAAAGAAAACCTGTAGGGGTTTTGTGTTTTTTTGTTAAAATCGCTTCAACTTTGATATTTGAATGTTTTTTTTTTGGGAGCGATTTGTAAGATGTATTTGATCTCATCGCCCTTTCCTTCGACAACAACAACAACACTATTCGGCCGCCGAAGGAGATTTATTGACCATCTCTGTAGTTCCTATGCTTCCACTCTGAGCTCGGAACATCAACACATTGACAATCCTATCGAAAGGTTGGGTTGCCGTTGGACCGTTGGATGGCGGGTTGGGAAGGTCGGTGATGCAATGGTACCGTAGATTTGTAGAAAACCTCAGAGTTTCGAATATTGAGTCGCAGCAAGGTTGTGATTTTTTGCTGTGGGAGATTGTTGTAAAAATGAGTTTTGTTGGGGTGATTGGTGATTTGTTGTTGGGTTGCGGGTATAAGCTATATACCCTCCCTGAAACTAACAGTTCGTACCCAAAACATGAATGCCTTCGAATACTAGTGTCCTTTTGGGTTTCGGCCTATTTTCAGCGGCGAACTGTTAGTTTCAGGGAGGGTAATGTCATGTGAATCCAGGAGGGTTGATATGTCAAGGTAGAATAGGATTCTGAATGTTTTTAGCGTTGCATCCATCTGCATTTCACGTGGAAAGAGCGATACTTGACGGAGGTATCATAGCTTTACTTTTTGTTGACAAACTTTCGACAGGAAACATGAGACATCAGAGTCACCTATTTTTGAGATGGTCAATCATACATTATACATTTTTTTCATTAGATGGTAAATCCAAGCATCAGAAAACAGCAACATCAGAAACCAATACTCCCGTGAAAAAGAAGAAATCGCACCCAAAAACTAATGGTTGGATGGTGAAATTCCTTTTCCCATAGTCTCAGCCAGAGATATCTACGTCCAGGCTGTGGTTAGAAGAACGTTTGGAAGCCCGTGTGGCTGAAAACGCAGAGATGGATTCCGAGACACGACGTGAGGTGGGGTTTGTGCCAGTCAGGTATTGTGGGGGAAATCCATGAAATCCATGAGGATTAGCAACTAGCGGTAGAGACCTGTCAGAAGGTCCAAATCTCTAAAAGTTGATTCCAAGACTTGCACCCATGCCTGGGGCCATTCAGAGGGTAGGGGCCCATCTTGTGGATCCAGTTGCCTTTGAGAAGGTTCTGTGAGAAGCTTCCTTAAGGTTTCCCCCAGGTTTTTCTCAAATTTTTAGAGGAAACACATATCCAGTAGTCCTTCCTTTGGTCACTGGTCCCACATGGAATCATGATTCAGAATTTTGGGGGGCTGATAATTGGCCCTTTGGGCTTTGCTTGAGTTGTCCAAGCTTTTTCCAACAGAACACCAACCTCTTGGCAAAGTTTACATCACATCCTGTGATGGGAATCAGTATGTAGACTCTAGACATGGATGGAAGGATGTATCTTCCAGTAAACTACCATGGCTGAAAATCACTATCTCCCAACAGGAAACACAAATACTTAAATACATCTGTGAAGCTTACAGGTCTGATCTATACCACTTCAACAGTGCTTCAAAACAGCCTATGGAATCAATACAGCTGCAAGATCTTAAATGATCCCACCAAACCGCCCTATACCCTCAAGGCCTTGCATCGTTTGTTGAGAGCCAATACCTTGGAGAAATTCCTGGGTGAAAAGTTTCCCAAGGCGAGGTCCGTTTCACAGGAGTTGAAAACACAAGAACTGCCTGTAATCAGTCGTATGACTGGATTGTTGCAACATTTTTTTTCCACGTGATTTCACAGTTGTCACTTCAGAAAATGCAAAGCAAGGTACACTGTGAGGAAGGGGATGATATAGTCCAGTCATGAAGGATAATGAGCCATGATTTCTAACCATCAAATACCACCACCTTTGATGAAAACGATGGTGGGATGAGAATCTCATCCTACGAAAACCCTGTGGGCCCACGCAGTGGCGCCCCGCGTTTAGCGGACAGGCCAAACGTTTTGGTCTCAAGGGCTGTGAAGCATTACTACCAGCCTTGTGGGCCTTGACGGAGAAGGTGGGATGAAGGGCTTGGTTTTGATTTGGTCTCATGAAATTTGACAAAACTAGGCGGTGGTTTCAAAGATTTGTTGTTTTTTTTTAAAAACCTTTATTTGGAGAAATGATATTTGACTAATTATTTTTCAATTGGGTTGAAACCACCACCTAGAAAAAGATGGTGTGTTGAAAATTGACATCTTTTTGTAAACGACCACGACATCACTAAGGCCTCAATAAACATTATGCCTATTATGTTGATGCTTTAGCCTGATGAAATGGCAAAATATTGAAAAAAACAACATATTTCTGTTGGTGTTTTTTCAATAGGGCATCTCCATTTCTGTTGTCTTTTTTCGGCAGCGAAAGTCAACATTTTTTGGCAAGCACCTCTTCTTGCAAAGTCATGTTGAAAACGTAACCCATTATGATGTTGCAAGATGTGCCCACCAACAGAACTTTGCTTTCTTAAGAGCTGTACTGCAGCAACACTTCGTCTTTACCAAAGGTTTCTTTCGACAAGAAACGGACCCTCATTTCCATCCAACTTTTTGTTATTTCTTGTTCCACTTTACTCTTCCTCCAACAATCGTGGTTGAATTGAAATTGAGATGTCCTCCAAGATGGCTGCTTCCTTAGCAAGCTTGAGTCATTTTTCACTGAACTGGCTGACAAGTGTGAGGAAGGTAAGATATTTTCCTACAAACCTGCGGCGAAGGGTTCCTGATGAATACATTAGGATTCAATACATTCACCATCAACTCCCATCAACTCCCATCAACTAGAACTAAACCCTATCAACTCATCAACCACCATAGAAAAAAACATTTGGCAGATTTTTGTTCGTGGATATTTTGTTGCCTCAAACATCCGCATGCCACAAGGCGAACGAGCTCGGGATGGAACATTTACAGCTGGGCATGGCACATCGTGGCCGCCTCAACGTTTTGGTACCTTGACGTGATTCAAAAGGGCTCGGAAACGGTGAGAAACTTTGCCTGTGAGCGAATCTATAACTCCCTCAATTTTATGAATGGATAAAGAATCGTTACTTTGTGTTCGGAATCTATTTTGTTTTCGCAGTTTTCTTGAAGGGTGAAATGCAGATGTTTTTGTTTTTGCTTGTGGGTATTGGATGGCTTGAAATATTTGGCATGTTTCGGTGAGGGAGAGCTTGAGTCCAGGGAATAAACAGATTGACGCAGATCGACATGGTTAGGAGGTCGTTTCAACTAGTCTGTGTGCATTGGAGCATGGAAAGCGAGTTGACATGCACTCCGGAAGGACTTTCAGAACTCCACCCCCCTCGAATCGTGTTGCTTCTTGTTCTTGTGGTGCAGCATCAGTCATGGTTCAGTATGATATATATATATATATACATAGTATATATATGTATACAGAGAATACATATACACATGCTTACATAAATGTATCTGTATTTTTATTCATATACATACATATTACATAATATGATATAGAATATGTAAGTTAACCTAACCTTCCTTTTCAAACAGCTTAGTCTCCTGTCCCTTTGCCCTCTCAGTACCTGGCATGATTTAAGGTGAATTTCATGGGAAAACGCGTCTGGGAAGTCTGCAGCGAATTTGGTGAACAGAATGACTTCTTAGGCGGGAAAGATGATATCCTCGCCTCAGCTGCTGAAAAATCAGGGGATAAACCAAGGGTTTGCTACATGAATTTTATAGTGCTTCCCTTCTCTTGAAGGGGGTGAAATAAACATCCCCTTTTCATTTTTGGGGTCTGTTTTTTTTTTGTGATGTTTCACGGTGGACAAATAACTCGTAGCAACAAACTACCAAGCTTCAACTGCGGAAACCTTTGTAAATAATGTGGAATTGGGAAATGTGCCAAAAATCAAGGGCCAAAACCCTGAGTTCAGAACGGGAGAAATTTCCAACCTCAACAGGTGCAGCAAGCGGATCTGATATCGCTAGCTCCTTATAGCTACACCGTAGTGAAAGTAGATGGCGCAACCCCCCAAAAGGTGGATGAGGAAGGGGGCACAAGAAAAAACAATACATGGGAATGGCTAGCCATCGATCCTTTCCAGGTGGTATACCCTCCTGGAAACTAACTATATCCCTTACCAATAGCACTTAGTGAAGATGATTTTCCTATTCCCAAGATGGAATATCTTAGTTCCCAGGAGGGTGGTACACCCCTGAAAGTTGAACATGGTTCACCTGAGTATTTCACCTGTTTGAAAAGGAAAATCATCTGAACCAAACCATCACTGGTTGGTGGTTTCAAATATCTTTTATTTTTACCTCTACTTGGGGAAATGATCCAATCTGACTAATATTTTTCAAATGGGTTGAAACCACCAACTAGATCATTTTCAGGTTCCAGCTGTTAATCTTCGGGGGTATATTTGTTTCCCAGCTTGGGATCTGTTTTCTGTATCTTTTTTTCGCTGCCTGCAGGTGATTTGAAGTACCACTTGGGCACCCGTGGTACCTGCGTCTTGGATGAAGGGGTCGTTGAGAAACGGTTGAAATGGACACACATGGATTTCATCATGCATATATACACATATATATGGACCAGCTACTCTAATATATATATATATACAGTATTACTTTGAGTCATAGTCATACCAAACTAAATCTAAATGACTTCTACTATTTGAATACCTCTTATTGATTAGTTTTGTCCACTGCTACTATGTTTTAACTTGTCAGATAGCGTCATGGAACATCAAACGCTGACTTTTTGGCCGCTGCTCTGTTTTATTGGAAGTCTTAACGCATCGAACATTTCATGTTTGCTAGGGAAATCTCAAGGAAAAACATGACCTCACTTACTTGAATCATATATTATTCAAGTGATAGATTTCAAAACTTTGGGGTCAATGTTTTGTGTTTTATTCTCCAACCAATTTTGCCGAAGCTTCAAGAAAAAAACCCATCCACCCTTGGTGAAACCCGGTGAATCCCCGCCGGGTGAAACCCGTACCCAGGTCGTCTTCGTGATCGCAGTGTACAACTGACCTTGGCACCAAATCCATCACACTTAGAAGCCGTTGATCCGGTGGTACTGGGAATGACACGAGCCAAGCAGGCCAGGCAACCAACGACGGTGCAACGATGATGCCAAGTCATGGATTTGAGATGATATGATGGATTTTATTATCCTGAAACAAGGTATGGATGATGGTATATTTACCTACATGAAACCCATAATACTCAACTAAATGTAGGTAAATATATACCATAGATGGATCCTATGGGTATTGATTTATCATCTTGACCTTGCGCCAATTTGACCTCGGAAATCGAACTGATCATTGATCTGCATTCCATCTTCGAAACGACCGAGCCCCCCTCAGTTATTGAGGACTTAAAAAAAACCATGGAGAAAACTCCGCCGGATACACCCTGGAAGATTAACATGGAACCTACAAATCACCCATTTAGAAAGGAAAATGATCTTCCAAACCTCCATGATTATGTTGCATGTTAATCTTCAGGGGGTGTATCAACCTTCATCTCCACTAAAAACCAACATGAAACGGGTCATGAGAATGGCAAAGGCTCAAGGTTCATAAGGATACCATACCAACCTACCAACCATCCCTAAGGACACCAACCCATCATACGGATACACCACCCATGAGGATATCCAGTGTTGGATCCAACCATCTGGGTGGATCAATCCGATGCCCCAGAAGTGCAGTTGGTTTAAGCTGTTTAACTCGGACGAAGAGATGATACTGGATGGTAATCACTTCAATGACCTTTAAAATGCTTCTGAAAAAGGTGCTTCACTTTATGAGCCTTTTTTTATGTAGAATATGATTTGACAATATTTGAGGGACAAACAACATCCCAGCCCACAATGGCGAAGATGACGATTGGAAACCCAGGTTTTGACTCCCAATTTTTGGGGTCGACACACCCCAATTTTCATATAATTTTGTGGGGTCATCTTGGGGTAAGTTTCATTCCCCTTTCAAAAAACCCACGGGAAACAAACAGATGACCAGGACTATATGGGTGACAATGAGATGTTGCGTGTCATGGGTGTTCTTATCCATGGAGATGCCGCCTTCTGTGGACAGGCAACGTTGGGTTTCCAGGATGACGAGTAGTTGAGTAGTGGTGGTTTCTCAAGTTTTTAATGTTGGCAATTTCTCCCATTTTTTCTTCCATTTTTCAAGTGTTGAAATGCAAGTTTCATTCAAGGCATTTGGGTGCAAGATCTCCAATTTGATGAGACTTTTCTTTCAAAAAAAACAGATTGGGTGGTTCAACCACCAACTATAGATGTGTCTGTTTTTTTTTCAGTTTGTTTCCACCACCAACTTTCACCAAAAACCAGGGCATTTTAGCGGAATGTTTGCAGCTGAGTGATCTTCCAGCTTATACCACTGGGGGCACCGTACACTTCGCAGCTTGGCCCACCGGTCTGGACGAAGTCAGGGGGTTCAGTGAGCTTACTCCCCTGGAAAAGTAACATGTGCCCTGAAAGTCAAATGGTTGGAAGGCAAGCCTTTTCCTTTTTGAAATGGGTCCCCGTTTTAAGGGGACATATCTTATATAATTACCCCCGCACCCAGGATGCCAAGTGGCAAATAAAAGGTTTATTCCTGGTGACTAGCTTCCTGGCTGGGGAGTAGACTGATATTCCTACGGTCAGTTTCTATTGGTTGTTTTCAACTTTTCCAGACATATCCGTTATCTTGGCAGCTGGGGAAGGAACACCCAGGCATCGTCCCAAAGGTTTTTCCAGGAAGTCATTGATGCATTTGATTTTTGCGGACCTTGCTATGATATGTTGATCTCTTCGATGTTCTTTCTCTTTTGGAATTCCCTCAACCCTTCAATTGGGTGGGGTACACTATCCAATTGAAGGATTTACGAAAAACACATAGACGGACATGACATACATTGACATTTACTTTCCGCAACATGAAGAAACTATTGTACCCCAAACGGACTGTTTCTTTTTTTACACATGTTTTTTCAAGATTCATTGATTCATGAATCATCGATAGATCGCAGATGATTGGACATTTCATGACATCAACATGGAAACTCCCTACCCCTTTTCTCCCATAATCATGGTTCAGTGGAAAATTGTTCCTAGTTTCCTTGCAGAAACTCGTCTTGGAAACGCCCCATGTTTCCACTGGATCCATCGGTTTTCCTGCTTCCAAGGTGATCAACAATATGGTGGGTTTCACCACAGATCCACGTGCAGCGCGATCCTCCTACCATTGTAACTGGGCACTGAACAAATCAACATATTCATAGCATAACATATTATATATGCTTCAGATATTTTTGGTCCACTCTAATTGAATCACTTTATTCTTAGATATAGACGTGATACTTGCATCTTCTTTTTGGGTGTTAAAATGTCAATCATGCGAGACTCCAGACGAACTGTTTCTGAAACGTAATCAAAAATATTTTGTTTTTCAGGCACGAATGTGGCCAAAGTGAACGATGCGCCTATCCTTCACGTCAATGCTGATGATGCCAGGATCTCAGTTTGCAATCCAACTAATCCGGAAACCCCCGAACAAACCTATACCTGGATCTTCCAAATGTGTCAACATTTATGCCATTTGGTAGGTTTTAAGGGGTGAAAAGGCACCCAATTTTCGCACACTTGGAAGATCCAGGTGTATATATATATATATATACATATACATTTTTGTGTACGAACGGAACAAAAATCAACGTAGGGAAATGGTTGGCCGTAGCAAAAAACACGGTGGATCGGTTTCCGAGCTGTTTTAGGTGGATGCCGTACTCTTCGTTTCCAACTTGGCAGCAGAATATCGCCAAACCTTTCGGAAGGCGGGCAGGGGGGGGAGGTGGGGAGGGATTGGAAGCGGAATTTGTTTTGAATCTAAGAAAACAGGAACAGACCTAGTAAGCATACCCCTGGTATGCTGGATTTGGCCATCTTCTAGGGTTTATTTCATCATTTTTCATGTGTTTCAGGGTGTTTTGGATTGTCTCAGTACACACCAAATCTTTCAAGTAGCAAAGGAGGGTTGTTTGAAGGGCCCGGGGATGCGGAAGAGGTGTTACTTCAATTTTTGGTCACAGTGGGTCCTTTGCATTTAATTTCTCGTGTTTAAATCTTCCAGTTTGAACAACCTCTTGACCAGCTTGGTGAGATAGTCCTAGCTTGATAACATATGCAAATTATATATAATTGTGTAAATTATGTGTATATATATACGTGCAGATTTGGATACATATAGTTGGTATATCTCTATTTCCCCATACCTTTCCAGTCCCTGGTGCTCTTCTAATTTTTGGTTACCAATTTTTCCCTGCAACAATTTGACTCTCAGGACGTGGTAGTTGACTTGGTGTGCTATCGTCGTGAAGGTCACAGCGAGGTGATCTTTTGGGTTGAGGATGATGACACCATACTGGTGATGGAAGAAATCCGGCTCACCACCCGGGATGTATAAAACTTTGTAAATATTGGGATAAACTACCAACCTCAACTGGTTAGCAGGATTTCTGAATCATCAACAGTACTTCAGTTACTCAGCCCTCCAAGAGATCTTTGATATGTTTAAGTCACTAAAAAGCAGGTACCTAAAATGGAGGTCACCTACTGTATGGGTCCTGATCAAGATTCCTTGCAACGAAAAGATGGAAGTCTCTGAATTTAACTTTTCCATGCAAATTGTTGTTTTGTGTTGTATGACTCTTCCTCCAACAATCATGCTCAAGTGGATAATTTATTGGAGAAAGGGCACAGATCTTTTCAAACAGGATCCAAAATTGTTATTGGCAATGATACAACCAAAACAAGATCTCCTTTCGAAAGTACATTGCTTTAGTGATGGCAAAACATGACAGATCAATTGGAATTCATGAACATTTTTTGACCATGCTTGAGAACAAGATCGAAAAGTCCAAATGGTTGCTGATTCTTTCGTGGAAATTACTCAAAGAGTTGGTAGCTTTGTTTGGTCGGTGGAGCGGAGATTGGATAGGATTGGGATTTGCATGCCTTTGCAACACTTGATGCATCACCTTTTTATGGATGTCTTGTAGATATTCTTTTCGTTGATTTCATTGAATTTCGGATGTTGAAATGATGGCAATGGACCCTCAAGTTTGGAAAGCCAAGAAGGGTTTTAGATGGGGTTTAGATTGGACTTTAGATGGACTTTAGGGTATCATCTTTAAACACTTTTTCTTAAAACACCTTCCTGATAGCCCTGCGCTTCTCGGGATACTTCAGAGAATTATCTTCAAATATCTTCATTTCCTACATGCAACAAAAATCCTCACGACATTTTACACCCCCCCAAAAAACTACTCCCTTTTTTTGGGGGACATCTGAGATTTCGATTAAAAAATATTTTCAGGGAGCCTTTCTGGACAGTAGTCTCGTCCAGGTAGAAGATGCCTCCTTAACACAGCCCTTGTCACAAGAACGCATGCGACAACATCTACCGGCCGCGCAACAATACACCGATTTGCTGGTCGCTGCTGGTCACTTGGATTTGGACGGGTTTTCCATGGGGTTTTCCGAAGGGGACCTTGGCCTTGATATTTAACAAAGAACTACTTATCCTCCCTGAAACTAACATACCCTCCGGTAAACTAACAGCAAAAACACCTGAAAATGGACCATGGTAAATCACCACTAAACCACCAATTGGGGGAATATGTTTACTTTTTCCAGGCATTTAAGCAAAGCCACGTCAAGGTGTCCTGAACGAAGAAGATGTGGAACTGCTGGTGGATCAAATTCATGATGAGTTCGAAGCTGAACATCTTTACTCACAGCTTCAAGGTCTGAATTGGGAGTTGAGAGGTCTGAATGTCAAGGTTGCAGTTTTTGAAAGGTTCTAAAACTACAGACTCTCTATATTATATATATATGTTACACTACACCATTATATTATGAGCGATTCATATATCAGGAAGTACATATCATACCTACATATACGTATAAATGTACATCAACTCTACGTATTAGATCCTCAGGCTTTTGCAAGAATGAACGATCTCTCCTTGAGGTTCCCAGATTGTTCCCATCAAGGTACCATGATGTCACATGATGTCACCCCCAAAAAAAGGTATCCTCCTCATTTTAGAAAAAAGAACCCGCGGTGGTGAAATGTTCTACTCTTCAAAATTCACCCAGACACATCAGCCCTTACCTTTGATATCTATTAAACCTTTCTTTCCAATGGCGCATCGTGAAACTGGAGGTTTTATGTAGGGTACGCTAACATGGAACCTTAAAATCACCCAACTGAAAAGGACAATCATCTTCCAAACCTCCATTTGGGGTTGCATGTTAATTTTCCAGGGTGTATCGACCCATTCAAAAAGTCGCAGGTTCAAGTCTTCAAGATTGGCGTGTTCGCACACAGCAGACACGGCCAGTGAATTTGACTGGGCTTCCACTGTCATGGCTGAAGATGATTGGGGAGGCAGGGGGGAGAGTTTTGTGGATCTTGGGTTGAAAGATGGAGGTATTTACCGTAGTTCTCAGCAAATGAAAGAGAAAAAGGAGTTGGAGAGTGACAGAATATGACATAACCAAACAATATCATGTATGATAGTTGTAGATAGAACTTCTACCATAAAGCTGGACATCTTTTCACTCCAAGAGCGTCTTTTGAAATGATAAATTTTCAGTCGCGTTTGTTACTGCAACCCAACTCAGAAAAGTAGTGGGACTTTCATGTCTGCAAAGATGTCTACATGATCTATCAATAGTCATTCATTCACCTTGAGGACATCCTGTATATATACAGATACTGTATATGATATAGTCGGACATCTACATAATGATATACATGTAATTGTATACAATTGGTATTTTCCAATATAGAAGATCACATATATCTCTATATCCGCAACTTTAGACTTGGGCACATCTCCTTGGCTTTTTCGAGGCTGCCTGCCGTATTCCGGAGAATTTGAATGCACACCCTACAGTGCAGAAGGTCTTGCAGGGAAGGAGGCAACAACTGCAGCAAGGTCGTGTTGATTGGCCTTTGGCCGAAACCTTGGCAATTGGATCTTTGATTCTACGCTTTGATCCCGATCGCCATGAGGTTGGATTTTTTGGATTGGAAACATGGAGGGATGTTAGGAAATGTTAGGGAGTGGTTTTCGGAAGCAAGAATGAGGCTGAGGTTGGTAATGGTACTATTTAGCAATGTGAACTTCTATTATTTTTCAAAAAAATAATGGGATGAATGGCACTATATATCCTGTGTGCGTGTGTGTATGTGCAGCTATTCACCTCATCTTCTTAACAAGCTTCCAATTTTTTCTCCCTTCATCAACCCCAAGTTTTGCCCTGCTGCCCTTAGTGTGTTTGGATCCCCATGCAGGCTTTGAACACTGGCTTGTTGATGGATTGTTCTGAGTTACGGTCCCATGGGATGGCGGAGTTACGTTATGTGGTACATCCACCATGTCATGTACGTCTCTCAGGACGCGTCCTGCAAAAAAGGCAGGTGAGCAATGAAAACACGGCCTTTGGTTGTTTAGGGGATTTGTTGCGGATGAAAAACTACACAGTTAAATGGGGATTCTAATGAACCATTATAAGGATCCCTACTAAACAGCCAGTTCGTTCGTGGCTCAGGTGAAGTTGCGAGGCACCAAAATTGCCGGTGTTTAAGTCGCCTACTTGTTTTGGGGGGAGGAGACCCTGTGCAAAATAGCCACCCAGATGATGAATATGATCTACAATTTGACACCAGTAAACGCAATAAAAGATGGGATGACATCTTGTTTTTTCAAAACGACTCACTGAGTACGAGAGACGCGGGATGCCAATAATTGACTTGTTGTGTTCAGTTTTAGTCCAGGGTCAACAAGAATCGTGAGACTAAGATTCACTCAAGACAAACAAATCCATCAGATTTAGAAATCAGCTTTCGACAACCCATCTGACCAATTTATGACAAGCAAACTGCTGAGATCACCGGCTACAACCATCTGACTTTTGTTCTTTGTTCGATTCTAGTCATTCAAACTGCCCAGATTGTATGAATTTTCTGGCTTCTCCCAATTTGACAATGAGAGGACAAGATGTGGAACGTGGCACCTTCAACCAAAGACATAGCAGCTTGGTGGAAAAGGATATTCAGATGATTTAGACAACATCACAGGGGAAACTTGCCAAAAATGTTTCATATTTCTGCTTGGAAAAGGGCACTTACAACAACAAAGAACCATAATAATTTATAAGCTATCCCTTGTTGAAATTTCATGATGGTAGTTTCCAAGGGCCCCAAACCTGTTTCTGTCTGTTTTTTGTGAAGGCCCCCAAGAATTGGAAGATCAACAAGAGAGCCTTTTTAGGGATGGCAAACTCTGAGAAGGGAGGATGCCTTAGGGAGGATATTTTCATTGTCATTGGGTTAGCACCTAGTAGGGGACAGCCCCTAAGGATTTGTTTAAGGCAACGTTTTGGGAGGTCACACACCCGCAATCTGTTGTGTTGTTGTAGCACCCTGAGGTATTATCCATGACCAAGACTCGGCAATCCCTCACAGTATGTTGAGTCCCTTGGTTAACAGTCGTTTAGGCGTCCTGCATGAATAGTGTACTGCAAACGATTTCTGTTTGGCTCCGGCGGGGGTCGTTTTTTTTTTCTTTTTTTTTGACCATGAAGATGGGCTCTTCTGTTGGGTACTGGATCACCAATAAATCGCAAGTGTGGTGATGGCAGTGATATTGTGGTGAATTAAATCTGAATAGATGAATGCGGAAAGCATGTTGCACTTGAATGATCTCAGTCTACTATGAATAACTAGGTGGTGGTTTTAAATATTTTTAATTTTCATCCCTACCTGGGCAAATGATCCAATTTGACGAGCATATTTTTCAAATGTGTTGGTTCAACATGATTCAACCACCAAAACTAGATAATAACCATTTCATGGGTCACATCCCTTTTTCCTGGATATATAGAGGTTTTGGGACGTTGCAATCATATCGTGTGTGCTTGCTAAACTGCTAAACATTCACGAAGCCTCAGACCTGAAATTCATTGATGTCATTTTGTTTTTTTGTTTTTTGATTCTTCGCAGATTTGCCAGCTAACATTCTTGAACACTCAACTAACAAAACAGTAACAAACACTAAGAACAACCAGTTTTTTTGGGTGAGCGGTGATCCTTTATTTACCCAGCACTTGGCCTCCTTGGCCAGGCGACTTGGGCTTGGGTGAACAATCGCAAGCGGTCGTTTGCAACTCATCACTTTCAGAACTGGTTCCTCGCCGAGGGGAGGCTATGTATGCTGTATATGTTATTATAAGGGGATTATACTAAGTTATGAAGAGATTACATCAGACGCCGTTATTTTAAGGATCCTATCACGAACCAATCAGGATTTCATGGAATGTGATTCACGGGTGTTGTGGTCGTGCTCAAGTGCGTTGGCTCTTTTTTGGGTGATGGCCCAGATGTTGTTCACAAATGGCAGAGAATTCAGATGACTTTCTGAAACAGGCCGCAGATTGTTCCTCTTGCTCTTGTTTTTTATTGAGTCCTTGGCCTTTTTTCAGGAGACGAAAGTCAAAGCTTTTGCATTTGTTTGATCTTAATCTTTTGTAATTGATTCCATTTCCTTTTCTGGGTTCTAATCGAAATATCCTCCAGCGAACTAACATCAACATTTTTCATAGGAAACACATCTTCAAATGTTGTTTTTCTATTGTCAGTTTGGTTTTCGGAGATGTAGATCAATATTTTCAGGACTGACAACCGAATCACTTGCTTTTCAAGGCCATCTTGGGATTTGAATATGGCTATTCTTTGGAGGAGGGAGCTGGTTTAGCCTTGACCATGTGGGAGGTAGGGTGGCAACAATGGGTTGGGGGTTGGGGTGGTTGTTGTAGTTGTCTTGCTAATGGAAAGAGGATTGCCTTAAGAAACATCGCAACTTGAAAAGTGAAAGAATCTGAATGTTCAATTGATTTCTCGACATCCAGATGGTTTTCAACAGGCACTTTACATGAGAGTTCCCCAAAATGCTTCATTCACAGCATCCTGCACTGCTTTCATTGACATGTCCATTGATTGCTGATTTGTGCCATATTTCCAAGTGATGACCAGTGTCAACACATGCAATCACATTCATACATTTCAGCTGAAGGGACAACGTCTTTCCGCCGTTCCGTTGGAGCCGTGGATGCGCCAGGCGCAATTCGGTGACTTTGCCAATTGTGCGCAGCCAATCATCGACAACTTCATTGCCTGCGGTGAGCAAAAGTCTGAATCTCAGTTGGGAACTGTGGGGGATGGAAGCAGGGTAAGTGAGCAGACCCAAACTCTACTTTGAAATAATATTTAGGAGAGGTTTCACCACAGTCTCACCATGTGATTTGTTTCATTTTCATACATTTTCGGATTGAAAAAAGCACACAGATCAGATGATCACTACACACTTAGCCCCATGTGTCCGACCTGTTCCCAGCTCCAAATGTTGAGGTGGGGAAGTTTGAGCAACCTGGTGATGTTACTTCCCCATGGCTTGGAGGGACAGGCCAGGGATTCAAGGATAGTTGGCTTAGGGGTAGGGCGGGAAGTCGTATGCCATGATATTTGATTCATATACAAGCAAGGATTCCCTTGAAATATCTGGAAAAAGTTCACCTTCTGGGCAACAAAGATGATGTTTCATGAGTTTCTTAGGTCCTGTTATTGGATGTGCATGGAATGTGATTGGTGCGAAGCTACGTTTTATTTGGATGATTCGAGCATCTGAGTTGACGAACTTTGCAGCTGCCAAGCTGGTATCATCCAACAAAAGCCCACCAAGTTTTCCAAACATCACAGACCAGGACGGAGAAACATAATGTGCTCATGAGAGTCCTTGGAATCTGTAGGGAAGAGTCAATTGACAGTCAGTCATGACAGTTAAAAACCATATGTTTTTCAAGCTACACAAGCTGTGTGACCTTTGTGGCGAGATTCATTTTCTATTTTTAGGGGTGAACAAATGTGCCTGGAGCTCCAAACTTCCTCATGTTGCAGATTGAAGGAACAGGGTCTCTCTGAATGCTGCCATGCAAAGTTTGAAAGGGGGATTCCGGATTCTAAATTAAACAATTTCTTTTCAACTTACCATTTGGCGAAGCTATTCCAACTTGAAATTTCGAACGCATGACAATGATATGAGATGCTTATGAGCAATCACACAAATTATCGTACCATTTTCAACATTCACCCTGCCTTTGACCTCCACTTTCAAAAAACACATCGATCTGCCTCAACATGGAGGGCCCAGAACATTCCTCTGCGCGCCCGGAACGCTTCTTGCAATTGGTGGATGAGGCGTCCAGATGGTTTTTTGTGATGGAAGAGATGCTGATTGTGAAAGCCACATTGGTCATAGTGGTCGTATTAAACCATTGATTAAACCAGCTTTGTGTGGTACAACCAGTTGCTGTTGGTACTTTATCTCAGTATTTCCAGGGGTTATGAATTTGAAGATTCCTGAATCAACAGTATCAGGAAATGCAATGAGATGTTTGATGCAGGAAGGCAAATGTATCTTACTTTGTAAATATGTGGTTGTACATAGATCTCCTATGTCTACCATCTTCTGCATGGTTATAGTTCTGATTAGTTCAAAATATGTGTACTGTGTGTGAATTATAGTAATGTCACGCAATGCCACCCCAACAGGCAGCTTTGTAAAGGGAAATCCCCTTGGTTCGACGAAAATCCAGGTTGGTGAACCATTTTGGTTCAATTGTTCACATCATTTTGCATGCAGTCCACTGCATCTGGTTGCCACAGTCATGCCGTCATCCGCACACTTCAATAAGCCTTGCGCTCCCTGCATCTTCACCCGCTGGTCCGTGACCAGGATCCTGACATGCTTTGGCCAGCAAGGGATAAGGCGCTGGAAGAAGAAAAGAAGTGCCTCGGAGATCAAACAGTCGAATTGTGTGCACCCCCGAAAATTGACAGAGCTGAAGTGATACTGTTTCGGAAGCAGATGAAATGCTTCCAGGTAGCCAAACAAATTGCATCTCCAACATGTCAACGTCAGAAATCCATTTCTCAAGGATTACTACTGTTTGTGGAGATGGTCGAGAAACAAAAACTGTGAAATCAGTGGGATGTTGATTGCAGCATCGCAAAAGGTGAGCTGCTTCAATGGTTGCAGAGTAGCAATATACATCGGACCTCCACGGTGAAAAACCTCCTTGCATGCAGCATCCCTCCCATGACACGATTCCCTAATGGGAAAACCGTTCTGCCAAGGCAAGAGGCTCGTGAAGTGGTACGAGATGTCTTAGAGGCAATTGCCTTGAAGGACACCCAATGGATTTGAAGGGTCCCGATTTCGGAGGGTGGAACGGACTAGAACTGGAATGGAGCTTAATGGCGGCTTTTTAAGCTATGTGTTTATTTCTCCATTGAAATGGTGGAAGTTGGGAACATTTTATATTGGGTTTTTGCAGCTAAGGTACAGGTAATCACTTTTTGGGTGCTTTGGACTGCAACATGCTCACTGCTCGTAGGATCCAGTGGCCGTGGAGCAGAGCGTTCATCGACTAGCTTTGCTGCAAGAAAGCTTTGACTATTGCAGAAATATGATGGTTGTGCTTCTTGTCTGATGAAACACTTGGGGTGGAGGTCAAAACCTGAAGTTGTTGTTTCACTATAGCTATAGTGGTAATTAGAAATGCCATGAATTCAGGATTTTTTCCTTAGGGATTCTGACAAGCCAGGTAGGACCGTTCCCTCCATGTTTCCCGGTGGCCTTGACAAAGGGCCCCCTCAACCACCAGCTGTTCCCCTGAAGAGTTGACATGGGAAAAAAAATTCCCCAAAACGAACATACTCGTGGCACCTGAAAATTATAGGCCAAAACCCAAAAGGAAACGATCGTCTTCCAATTATCAATTTTAAGGTGCTATGTTAGTTTCAGGGAGGGTATGAATTCATTTTTTCTTTGGCTCAACATCATTGACCCTCGAGATGGATGAATTGATGATTGAAAACTTCAATCACCTCTAAAATGTGCGATAAATAAAACAGTCTGTCATCAGATATCCTGACTCTAAACGAAATCCCTGGTCCTCCAAATTGTATCAACATTTATAGCTACATATTTAGCTACAGGCTAGAGCAACATATCGCTGCAAGAAGCACCTCGCCACCCTTCAAAATTAAAAGGTATATCACTACTCCTGCCAACCTCTTTCACGTCTTACGACGACAAGTTCATCGGAGTTTCGTCGGGGAACAAAAACTCAGCTATCGGAGTCACCGGTCGGTTTTTTGGGACTCTAATGATATTTGAAAAGCAATTGAAATGAAATATAAGGCATTTCTAAATATGTAGTACTGCTGGAAGTAAGGGAGTTCAAAATTTGATTGGTATATAGTTACAGTATTGTACAATGATGTACAATGTACTCATCATTAACACCATGAACAAATTGTATGTCTTGCAATGAACATCCTGGTATACAGGTCAGTTAGGCATCACCACGCTTCTGTTGGTGACTTGCTGCATGACAAGGCACAAAGTTAATGCGATTATACATGACCTGAAGTTGTAAAACGATGTATGTCATATGAAATCCGTATGTATATATCCGAGTCGGATATCTTCGGCATCCATACAAGAGCAGCCAGATATGTAGCAAAAGGCACATATCCCATGCTTTAAATATAGTCAAGGCAAACTTCAAAACCTTGCATTGGATTGTACGACTACGAATATACCTCTGTCCAAGGCCAAGCCATTGGTGGTGATGACGGCAAAGTACCTCTTGCACCACAGGTGTTGTCGCTGACGCGTCGTTGTTTGCGTTTCAAAATGAAGCTTTAACCGCGGGAAAAGATAGGGAATATGAGGTGTGAAAAGACAGGTACTTTCAACCTTTCAACCAGATTTCTTGTTGCTGCTCGGTTTGGACACATACCTCACTTCAGAATCAGTGTCGCCTATAAACATGACATATCCTGCTTAGACTATTTTCCTCGTAATTCTAGGACACTTCTCACACAAGAAAAAATGGTCTTCGATTCAAGAAGGCCAATGTTTCTTTTCTGACTTGGGAAAGGACTAGTACTGAATCTCCCTGAGATTCCCCAACCCCAATCCACTGCTCAATATCTTGAGATTTGAGATATTAGTAGATGAGCAATTCCTAGAAGTTGAACATTAGATAGCATTGGTAGATTGATGGTAGATTGGATGGTTATTGATGGTAAAAATGTTGAATTGGACACTTCCCTCATCCTGAAAATTCGCACTCCTTTGCCTCGACAGGCCTTGCCGATCACCCCTGGAAGACATGATGTCTGGTACCCGTTTCCAACGGTTGATTCAGGAGCCGGTCCTGTGTTCTGTCCGTTTCTGGTGACTGGTTGATTTTGACAAGAAGAGTTGCTAATTTCCCCGAAAATTACTCAAATCACCTGGAAAGGTACCATTTCAAAATGCAAGTTCATCTTCCAACCCTAATTTTTCAAGGGATATGTTAGTTTTTTGGGGAGTAGTGGTTGAGTCATGTTTTGTACATCAGGAAAACATAGGCTCGCCCAATGGTTGCTGAAGGTGGTTGAGAAACTTTTGATTTTCGAAAGGCCCTTGGTGGATTTGATGATTGGCGAAGGCAGTTCACTGTGCTGGTTGAGCATGTAATCCCATCTGGTCAAATTAGCTCGCGACTTCACACGACCAAAAAACCACAAAATTGTAGATGATGAAAGGAAATTCACTTATTTCAGGGAAATCGAGGTTGGTGAAATATTACAATGTGGCCAGATTCTATGTAATCCCTTTTGTAAGAGGTTGTTTCTAGGATAGTACTCCGAAATTTTCAAGAAAGCTTTGAATTCCGACAAGCCTCTTGCATGAATTCTGCTAATTCTGCTAGATTTGTCTTGATTCAGATCTTTTGGTAGAAAAAAAACGGCTGGATCAGCAGACAGGAAGGTGGAAATGGCGACAACATGTGTACTGGAAGCGTAGCTTGCCATCAAGCTTACACTGGGAGATTCATGGGACCTTGGTTGGATGGTAGTTGTTGTGTGTTTTGTAGGATGTTCGACCTATACACAACTGATTTAGGATGTATGAATTATGAGTGCATGTAATAGTCACAGAATATTTACACATATTAAAAACATATATATGTATATATATATATACAGGACATATACATGAAATTTTACGAACATCTACATTCACCATCATTCACTCAGTCTTTTTAGGGAAGGAGAACCGCCAGAGCTTCACACCAAAACTGACAGCTGACGTCTAAAACCATGCCATCCGCAAAGGGAAGGAGGGTTTGCCAACCATTTTTTTCAGATGCTATATAGCTTTTTTTGTGGAAAATACATCGCCATGACCCCGGCAGACTCCAGACACCCTATGATTTTTTAAGGACTGCTTGATATGTGGTGACATATATCAGGTTTTTTTATGCGTCTCTTTTGAGTGGTTTGCTCAACATAATCTTTTTGTGGCCTGAAACAAAAATGATGGTTAAATATCCACCTGTTGTCATACATATGTATAATGTATGTATATGTATATGCATGTAGTAGTTGTATGTATAATATATATATACACATCCAGGGTACATTCATGGCAAGCCCTGTATTTCCTACATCTCTTTGATTGAACCAAACAAACGGCAAGCCTCCAAGATCAACCTCCAACCTCCCCCCGGAGGCTGCAACGAAGAGCGATTGCCAACGTGTGATCTTCTGCAGTGGAAAGGTGTACCCCTGGTCCGTGTGAGTAAACTTACTAAAGGATGAGAGGATGGAACTTATGGACATATATGGACATGTTGATTTATTTCTACCGTTTTGTCAAGTGGAAAAAACTATTAATGTCGATTCTCGTTGGACCATGTATCATGCAACATTTGTCACACAATTTGTTATGCAACTTTTTTTGAACATAATAGGTTAGGCAAGATGGTGTGTCAGACACAGACTTATGCTATTTTTTTGGATGTGCTGGGAAGGATAGATGACAGACACATGCATTTCGGTGTGTAGTTGCAACTTCCGGCCCGGAAGCAACCGAACTTTTTGCACCTGGAAGGTGTTTTATGAGCTCCATCATGCGCGTGCGACACGGGGTTTAGAAGGCCCTGAAAGGAAAGGGGAAAGCGACGGTGTTGATCGTCCAATTTCATGGTGTTGGAGTTTGCAGGTGTGGTTCAGAACCGTTTTAATTACTCATGATATTAGAATCAAGAGATACTACATTTGGATCATTTGGGTGCATTATAGTGACCTCACATGAAGTCCTGAAAGAGATAGTCCAGGTGGAATTTCCATGAATTTTCCTTACTATTTTTCAGGGTTTTCCAAATTACAGTACCATGTACTGTACTATTTCCGTATATATTTTCTACCAGTCAAACTGTGATCTCCTCCGCCAACTCCCAGTCTTCGTTTTGATTCGGCTTCGAAAAAGTCTCGTCCTTCGTTTTCTTTGTTTTTTTTAATCTAGGTGGTGGTTTCAAACAATTTTATACAATTTTTATTTTCACCGCTACTTCGGGAAATGATCCGATTTGACTCATACTTTTCAGATGTGTTGAAACCACCAAGTAGTTATGTCTTTTCAGGTCCAGTCCCACTGTTTGTTTTTTTTTCCAACAGTTTTATGAGAACAATCCATCAAAAGTTTCAATCGCGCTTCAAAGCGACAAAAGCGCTCATCCACTTTTTGTTGGAGGCGACATTGTGTTGCATCGTTTAGAGCAATTAGCACCATTTCCAGCTATGAGCATAGCAGTGGTTTGTAGTGTGGAGACCCAGGGTCGCTTGAACCACCAAGTTTCGTCGAAAAACAAACACGAAAGCCACAAATTGCCATTAAAACAACACCTGTTTGATTTAAACATGTTTTTGAACTGTGAATTCAAATTTAAGTCATTCCATGCTACGCTTCAAAAAGTGCCATTCAACATGCGTGCCGAAAAATGGTGAAAACATGATATGCCAAAATGAGGTCAGTATCCAAATGCTGAGCTTTGCTGGGTTCAGGAGAAGCAGTTACTCGAGATGCGATGTTGGATTCGCGCCATTTCCACACATGTTTGTACAATAGCTGATACAACATGATACACAATATGTATACATGTTACATGTAAATATATTTATATATATTTTTTTAAATATATATATGATATAATAGATTAATATTTAATATGTTGCACTTATGCATTTTTTCCAGAGCCCTCAGGCTTTGAACTGAGACACTTGGCATACATTAATGTATACCATTCGATCATAGAAATCGATGGCTATTTTCAGTCTACTTGCGGAGCGTTGTGCATCCATCTTGGATGAATATGTTCCCAGTCCCGCCAAACATGTTCTGCTGTTTGCGTTATGTAAACCTTTTATTTCTGATTATGTAGTTTCATGATGCGGACACATCTTCAACTGTCAAGATTCAGGAACACTTTAAGGTAATTCCTATGTATACCTTCACTATCCTTCAGTGTATCAGTATTGGTAAGAATCTACCCCTACTTTCTGGTGCCTCATCAGCTTGGTGATTCTGGTCTGGGTGGCTTCAGCCTTTCGCATTGTAGTAGGAACATCCATCGGTGCCTCTGTTGGAACAGTGTCAACCGGATCCCCCCCGGGTTTTGGCGAATCAATTCTTTAGAAAATGAGACTATCCAATTGATAGGACCCAAAATCATCAAAATCAAAACTTGCCTTTAATCATACGCGTGGGTTTTTTAAACGCACAAAGTGTGTGAAACCCACCAACTGACCGAAAAAAAACAAAATACAATCTTCCCATGGGCTTCGTCAGGAGGAACCGAAAAATATGGGTCCATGGTCCTATGTGGCTCCCCGCTTAGATACCGCTTTACGCGAGCTGACACCGGAAGGCTTACCACAGGCGATGGGGAGATTTGTCCTGCAGAATCCTCCGGAGATATCAATAGAAGCGATATAAATGCATGAATGTTTGCAGGGCAGACGACACGACATATAGACATATTTTAATACACTCATTACCTACATATTATGTATGTACACTGTATTTGTTAGATATGATGTTGACTATACTCATGTAAATATGTATAACTAAATATATACATTGGTGGACTTGTTTTGAAAGCTGGGAGTTGCATATAAACAAAGGTGGCTTCTCGACGATTCAACGCTAGCTACCATCACAAGAAGGTGACAAATCCCTGTTTTGAGATCCAAAAAAACCAGGCACACACACCTTTTAGCGATAGCACGTGGTACCTCCGCAACGTATTGTATATATTGTACACGCACCTGGCATACAATTTATCGCACATATCCACTCAAGTTTCATTATCTACATTTTTAACCGTGATGGCATTATGAAGCACTTATGGCAACGTCAGCTGACCTCGACCCGCCAAAAAATAGCTTAGTAAGGAGAATTCTGGTTGATCTCAAGGAAACGAGTTGAGTTCTTGGGTCTATCATCGGGTCAACTTCAGTGTTGATGATTGCTGGTTAATCCATCATGATAGTTTATTGTAGTTTATCAGTTTATCCAACCAAAACCTTCATTCAAGCCACTGACATCTTGGGTGGGGGGGACTATATTTTGAAAATTTCATGTAGTTTATCTCGGGGAGTGCCCAAACCCTGCAAGGGTGGGGAATGATCTACTAGTATAAATACTGAAGGTAACACTATCAACCTTCATGAAATCGACTGGTTTTCCAGTGTTTAGGCACCCAAAAATATACCTAGTAAAGTGGTTATCAAAGGTAGTTTATCAGTTTATCCATGTTTTTTCCCACCATTTTTACAAGGTTTTTCAGACCTCCCTCGTTGGTGAGTGCTTCCTCCCCTTCAGGACCGCCCTTGGCGCTGCATTGCACGGCCAGCTGCTGCGAGTCCGGCCACGCCGTTGTTTAAGGTGCATCGTCAAGAGGTGCCATTGGTGGAAGCGGATTCAAGTTGTTGGGGTTGAGGGTGTAGAGTTAGTATATACCCTCCCTGAAACTGACAGTTTGCCCCAAAAAAGGTGGTCTCCAATAGGAATCTCCTTGATGATTGGAAACTGAGGTGAAGTAAATCTAGTGAAGCTACTGTAGCTGGAACCCCAAGTTGGCCTTCACTTTCATTTGAATAAAAGGCAGGGTTGGTTTTTCAAAGGTTGGGAATTCGTTTTTGAGAGAGGACCATCATAATAGCTTACAAGTATCTAAAACGTTGCTCTAAGATACAATTGATGGCATTCCAACCCTACACCACCTGGGATGTTTGAAAAATACCAAGTGAATAAATGGAGTGGTCTATGCACCGTAGCTGCAGCAGCTCACGCAAAAACGTGGGACGTTTTTTCCACCGCCATGGCAGCTGGCTATGGCGGAGGCACAGCGGCAACTTGATAGCAGCTGGTTAGGCCAACCCAAAGGAACCTGCTCAAGACTATTCAACGTTTTGATGATGGTAACAATGTTGATCAATATATTAACATAATGATTAATAATGAATAATGGAAAATAATGCATAATAATGAACAATAATGAAGAATAATGATGATGATGATTATGATTATTGATTATTGCGTGTCTACTTGCGCGCAAACATATATGAGAGATCGACAAAGATGGGATAAATCATCACTGCGAAGTGACTGCGCGATATCTTGGCATTGTAAAATTCACACCTTTTGATGCGACGAATGCGGATGGTCACCTAAAACGGATTTGTTGTTGGTAGCTTTCAAATCACATTTCAATAGGGTTAGGATCCTCCGATTTTGTCCAATTTTTGTTGGTCAACTACCGGGTTTGAGGTGAATCTTATGTGAGTTCCTTATAGGCATTGAGGATAGTTTTACGTTTGTATTTTGGATACCTACCATGCAGCTGTTTATGTTCTGGTTTCATCCATCCTGCACCTGGAAAAATGATACCACAAAGACTTATAGTCTCACGTAAAATATGATAAACTATATGCCCATCTTTGTCCCTCAAAGTCGAAAGTGCAGTGGTTGCCAAAGGCCAGCTTGTGTGGTCCGCTCTTGAGTGATACTAGTAGAGTGCAGGTTCTATGCAGTTGCCACTTTCAGAATCGTTTCACGTTTTCCATACCAATGAAACGGTAGAGCAACCGCGATGGCAAAACCGGAACAGCCACCGAGGTGTCCGACATTGGCATCATCGGAAGCGGCGTAATGGGCTCGAACTTGGGCCTCAACATTGCTGACAAGAGTATCTCGGTGTTGATCCTGACCAACATATTACATACGTCATATATAATATATGCATGCATCCTTTACCATTTAAGATATTTTGGAGATGAGTTTACATCCGAAGAAAAACGAGTTTATTTTTTCGATGCATTGCCAGTTCAGTTGACCACATGTATCAACTCACTTTCAGAATATTGGATAAGGAGCTGCTGGTGGTAGTGATTCTTTACCAACGAAGTTTATCACAATTTCTATCACTCAGGTACACTTCAGAAAAAATTGTATAGCCATTCCCACCCATAGAAAGGGAGAATCATTGTTGCAAACTTTCCCGGTGGGGAACAGCTGTCAAAATTGCAGGAGATTATTGCTTTAGAACCTATTTTGTTTTTTAAGTCTTGGAAACTCTGTTGAAGACAACCAACCGTGTAGCTACCTACCTTTTGAAACACATCCCCATGGAAACGTGGGGACCTTTTTGACACCAGAAAACATCTCCCATCAGTTTGACTCACGGACGCTTGACACGTTTTCCTCGGATTCCAAGGTCATAATGGACAAGCGTTCCATGTGTCACTCTATGATTTGAGCGCCCAACAGGTGCAATCTGTTTTAGCCATGAACTCGAGCTATAGCAATCTGCATGGCACCTCGATTTTTGAAGTCTTTGCTGAAAAAGATCCGGGAAAAACAAACGAATCTCAGTTTTTCGAAGAAGGATACCATGCATGATACCATCCTGGTGTAATTCTTTTTGGTGTATTTTTTGGGTGGGTCCAGGTCCCAGTCCACCCTTCCGAAAGGTATTTTGATGTCAGCAAAACAGGTTCAAATGGTATTTTGATGAGAGTTGAATGGATGAATTGGTATGTGCGCCCGGGACATATCGTACTGCTCATGTAACTTCGCAAACATGGCCTACGTAGTGCAAAGCAACGGTAGTTCTTCCAGTCGATGGTTTGTTGTTCAACCGATCATATCACATATCCATTGAAATTCTCTGCTTGAACGAAGGCGTTTTCAAGCAATCCATATCAGGGCTGTGCCTCAAAGTTTTCAAATTATGGGACGTATCATCTACTCCAACTTGTATTATAAGATTGCATCGTAGATACAAATTGCTTGGAATGTTCCATCAAAAACAGAGGCAAATATTTCAGTGTTTTACAGGTGGGTGAAATCGGTAAGTTGACCTACAGCTTGTTCCTTCCAAAGAAATTCACTGGAAAAACGGGTAACAGAAACCCAGTTCAAGAGGAAATCCTCCGAGAGTGAACAAAAAACCTAGTCACAGTCTGTAATTAGCAGATAAGATATAACATTACTTTGAAAAGTGATTCAACCAATACTATTCCAAATCTTCCTAACTATCTTTCCTTCATCCACATATTTCTTGGCATATTCTCTTTGGAAGTTCCTATTTTTTTTATGTAGCACTGAAAAGCACCCCCCACCCATCGGGATCCACGTCACAACCTCGGATCGAGGTTTTGGAGGCAAAGAGAAGCTGAAGGATTTCGTGGCCTCGTTGATCCTCGGTCAACGAAGCGTCGGAGGTTTTTTGTTTTGATGTGCCTAAAAAACATGGTGATTCTGGTGATTCTGGTGCTAGAAGTGTGGTTTTTGTTTTTGTTGCAGTTTTCTTTGAAGGTGTTTTTTTGGTTGTTTTGGAGGGGGAGTCTTTTGTGGAACCTTTTTGTTGGGGGAGTTTGGCGTGGCATGTCACATGATTCACTAGAAAGCTATGACATTTTCAGCCGCGTGACCCATTTAAATCAACGCAGTATATGTTTGTATATATGATATATATATATACATAGAGTTGCATTGCAGTTACACTTTATATATATATATATATTAATATACATATGCATAAGTTTTTTTCATTGGTTTTCTACAATAAAAGGTAGATGTTTCCATCTCTCGCCAGGAAGCGGCCACGGAAAGCCATTATGCTGGTGCCAGCGGGCAAAGCGACCGATGCAGTCATTGAAGAACTTGCAGAGCTTTTTGAAAAAGATGACATCATTATTGATTCTTGGCATGATGGTTTCATACCCTAGGGATGAAATTCATGCAATGAAGTTTGGTGCGATGATGATGTATGAATCCTTGTTGGCCATTGCAGAAGTGGGAAGGGTGAACAGATGGACATGCGATCTGATGTGGTGAAAAGTGTTCTTTTCTTTGGGATGGAAAGGGGCTTACAGTCTTGTACAAGAATATTTTCTTCGGAAAGGCGTGGCATTGTTTGAACATGTCGGGACAGCACAAAGGTAACATGCCACTTCCGAGACCACTGGGATCTCACGAGTTTTGAGGATGTGGGAAATGCGAATTTCCGCGATCAAATTCGAAGAGCAGAATCCTTGGAAGCTAGGGGCTTGCGCTTTTTGGGCATGGGCATCTAGGTTGCATTACCTTTTATGCTTGGTGCTATGGAGGGATGGATGGACTGGTCTATATACAACATCAACATACCTGCAAATTCCTTGGGATACTCCGGTAAACAAAGATCGGATTCGAAAACAAGATCTTTTAAAGATAAGTGAAAACTAGCGCGAGCAGAAAAAAACTGTATACAATTTTGATATTGTGTGTGTTTGCGTAGCCAAACATTTTAAGGGAGTGGTGGGCTGATGTGTCCAACCGCATTTTTCAAACAGGTCTCAGTTTTGGCATGTGAACAAGTTAGGTTTCTAGTTTCTAGTGGCAATTTTTCATTGACGTCTTTCAAAACTGGTGGATTGGCGCTTCAACAATTTTTCTCCATGATTTTCTAGAAAAGGATATACATTGGATGTATCTAGACTCTAGACGAATGATTGCAATATATATACATGGTTACATATATATCATACTATTCATGTACAATACATATTTATATATACGTATAGTATAGATCATATATACATACAGTAGATATATTGTATACAGTATGTATGACACACCTTTCTAAATGGTATACAACTTCTACAGAACACATATCTATATACATATACGTAGTCATATATACACACACACACTATATTATATGATGGCCCATACACAATGTATCCCCATCCCAACCTGGGTTCCTTAAGGCGTGAGTGGTGGTGCTGAAGGTGCCCGTAAAGGTCCTGCCTTCTTCCCCGGTGGCACCTTGAGCGTTTGGAACGACGTGAAGCATATCGTGGAAGCTGCCGCGGCAAAAGCGCAGGATGGACGACCTTGTGCTACCATGAATGGTAAAGGTGGTGCTGGATCATGTGTGAAAATGTACCTTTTACTAGCAAAGTGGTTACGTTTTCTCCCTGAAACTATAACAGTTCGCACCTGCCAGGAAGCGGGCCCCCAAAAGACAACGATCATCTTCCAACATCTTCTAACCATCCATTCTCAGGTGCTGTGTTAGTTTCAGGGAGGGTAGGGGATTTAGGGGTTTTCCTGGTGGAGATGGGATGTGGATGTTTTTTGGGGGTGGTTTGGGGGGATAATTATAGGATTCCATGGATTTCAAGAATTCTAGGGTATATAGATTCTGAGTGAAAGAGGAGCAAAGGGCATGAAAAGGAATTGTCCCCTCAAAGTGGTAGCTGTTTCGCAAGGCAAATGCTCCAAACAGGACCTTCATTCAGGTAGCATAGATGGAAACCCACTTGCATCGAATGGCGTTTGACGCCATGGATACAGTTTTATGTGAAGCTCCTGTTCGCCCACCCAAAAAAACAACAAACAAAGCGCCAGCCAAACCGTGTTTTGACTAGGTGGTGGTTTCAAATATTTTTTATTTTCACCCCTACCTGGGGAAATGATCCAATTTGACTAATATTCTTCAAATGGGTTGGTTCAACCGGCAACCAGTTGAGGTATCACAATGCCGGGGAGTATGCTGTTTTACAGATCTGGGGTGAAGTACATGAAGTCTTGAAGGCTTATGGCATGAGTGGTGAAGATCAAGCCAGATTGCTTGAATCCTGGAAGACCAAGAAAGGTGGGGGATTTTTCTCGGGGTTTTGGCAGGGTGAATGATAGCCTTTTTATGCCTTTTTGGTGATCATGGGCGATGCGGCTGTCAATATGAAGTAATGATGTATAGGTAATACATACAATATATATATATATATAGAGGCAAATATCATACATATTGATCATACTACATATTTGTACTGTAAGTCACGTTTATTGCCAGAATTTTCTTCAGTTCTTACTACCTTTAGCTGGAAAGCAGTTTCTGACCTTGCCAGCATAAAATTGTTGAGGTGGTCGATATGATGGTTTATTGGCCTCCTATATGCTGGACATCACCGTTGAGGTGGTGAAGATGAAGGACAGCGTCGGTGCAGGCAGGAAGCTTGAAGCGCAGATGTTGGTTGAAGATGATGAAGATTTGGGTGGTCCATGAATACCTCCAGATCCCTCTCAACTTGCAACTTTCTTGTGGAACTGGAGCAATACGACTCGTAAGAATTCTTTATTTTGATATTCATTTGTATGAATATGCATGTGAATTGGATTGTACATGTGCTTGGTATGTCCTTTTCATTTTTTAAATTACAACTTTGAATATCCCATCCCATGGGGTGTAATTATAAGGTGTAACTTCAACAACAGATAAAGTTCACTTCTACAAAACCTGGTTCATCACAGGTGGCAACGATGATGGCTCCTTGCTGATTGCCAGAACTATGGACAAGACCGATTCTAAAGGCCCACCAAATCGCCAACAAAATTCAGATTTTTCGACCTTTCCTTGGTGGGGTTGGGGCATTTTTCCCCGCGGCAAAAATTGGGTGCTTTGGGAGAACAAAATGCGCGTAAAGTTGCGTCCTGGTGATGTGAAAGAAAGCATTGTTTTTTTCGTAAAAGTTGATCCCCTTACAAAGGCCAGCTTTTTTGTAAATGTGGAAGGGGATCATGTAAATATGGAAGAATTCCCATACAATGGAATGTTCACTATAATTTCAAATCCACCTTACGTTGATCCCCTGAAGCAGGACGCCCGGATTGCAAGCGCTTAAGCTTCACGCTTCATTATCATCATCCCAAAAGATACCTCCCAAAAACACCACACAAGAGCAACCCCCCTTAATAGGTGTCAAGTTGTAGTGGAAGCATCACTTGTTGCGTTTTACAAGGTTCGCCCCGTTTTTCCGGTTGTTCCCAACCCTTTCCAGGGGAACTCATTAAGCCTTGGATGTTTGATTCGTCCCGGAACGGGAGTAAATGGTTACCAATGGTTTCTAACGCGAAACCCAACGTTTTTTTTTAATGCAGCTAAATATTTTCGGGTTGTTTTCATAACCTTACAATCACCATCACCAAACTATTTCTAGAACGGTGGTTTCAAATGGTTTTATTTTCACCCTTTCAAATGGGAAATGATCCCATTTGACTAAAAAAAAATCAGATGTGTTGAAACCAAAGCAGATTTGGATCATCCAACCAGGTACTGGTCTATGGAGTGTGGTTGAAGCTTTAGAAGCAGCAGTTCCTGCCCCATCGTTGGTGGCTGCTGTGCTAGCACGACAGATGTCAATGCTACGCACCGAACGCTTGGCCAATGCCAAGGTTGTGAAACTGCCAAGTGCCCCACAGGTGCGACACCGGGGGAGTGGTCAAAACCCGTGACCTGCTGGGAGTTTCGCCTGGAACTGTCCAGGCTTCATGGAACGCAGAGTTAGAAGAAGATCTCTTCTGGGCCGCGGCATTTGCAATTATCGCCTCCTATGCACAGATGTTTCAATGTTTGAGGTGCTTTGGAGAAAGAGTTTCTGTGATTTGTTTTGTTGATAACTGGAGATGAATGAGCTTCCAACAAGCATGGAAGTGGATGGAAGTGGAAAATGAGAGTTTTTTGGGAGACTATATAGCTGACATAGCTTATATAACTATTTTTATATAAGACTTATCTTTTATTCATGAAACTTATCTGCTGTTTTCGAAGAAGATATTCACATGCCTGACTGGATCTATGTCATTTATTGTGCTGTTCAAAGTTGGTAACAGAAAGGAGAATCGAAACACATGCCAAGAAGAAGAAACATTTCATACAATCGCCACCCTACTCTTCCCTTTCTCAACGTTTTTTGCTAAGGAAAATGGATGAGAAATTTGAGTTTGGCTTGAAGTTGCCTGCGACCATTGCGACTTTCAGAGCTGGCTGCATTTTGCAAGGCTTTCTACTGGAGCCAATGACCAAGGCCTTTGAAGACAAACCAGACTTGGAGAATCTTCTCTCAGTTGCTTGGAACCTCAAGATTGGTACATCCAAACTTGAGAGTCTGAAGTAAGTTGGGGGAAAATACTTTGCACATGTAAGTTTTTTTGAGGTTTTGCATACGTCCTTTCCACTCATTCGATCCCAAACAAGTTTTTTCTTCTGTTGAACGTGATCTATGAGCTGTGCTACTTGTTCATAAATCTAAAGCGTCTGGAGGGAAGGGAAGGGCATTGTATAGAACAGCAGATACTTCCATATGCAGTCATTGATGGAGCATTGAAAAGATAAGCAGTCACCAATTTACCGACCCAGCAGGGGATCACTTTGCTTTTGCAACTGTCTCTGCACGCAGCATCTGTAGGAATCAGTCACGTTTGTTTTGTCAAACGAGTCCATTGAAATCCGAGCGAGATGAAACATCATGTATAGATATATATACTTTGCCCATCTTTGCTGACATACTGTTGATGGCTAAATTTTGGTGGTGAACCGGCTGAGCTTTACAGTTAATCCCATGATTTATCACAGGTTTTGATGTACAAATATATACATATATATATATATATATCTATATATACATATATATTTATAATTGTACAATTGAAGATACCTGGAATCTGTTTGTTTACCTATTTTGGGGCTGTCAACCCTCCAAAAAGAAGGCCTTTTCCAATCAGAACATTGGGTCATTTGGGGCAGTGAACACTGATGAGACCAAGGCTTTTGAGCCCGAACTCCGGGAATTCTTGCCGCGCTACAAACGGTTGGTGAGTCAAATCACTAGAGATGCTTGATCCTGTTGTTGTTGTTGTCGTTGTTGATGATGACGTTTGATGTGGTTGATGTTGTTGATGTTGTTGTTGACGATGTTGATCTCGACGTTTGATGTTGTTGATGTGGTTGATGTTGTTGATGTTGTTGTTGATGATGTTGATCTTGACGTTTGATGTTTGATTATAAAACATTGAGCTTTGATTACAAAACATCAATCTTTGATGTTGGTAAGTGGTTTCAAAATCAGTGAAACTGGGGTTCCCACCACGAAACTCTGAAACTTCTGTTTCTGGTCAAGACCACTCGAGTGAACACATACTGTTGTTGTGAATCTATATAGACGATGGAATTGACAACAATTAGATGCACATGAATGCAACTGTAGGCTTTGAAGAGGTCAACTGTAGTTTGTTTTTGGTCCCGCGGATTCAGGAAACCTCTGCAACAGTGCCGTGTTTGTTCGCATCACTGGAACCTTGGCGTGATTGCCTGGGTATACTCCCCCGAACACAAACGGCTGGAACCTGAACATATATAGCCCGAAAAGAAAAGGAAGCTAATCTGAACCAAACCTCCATTTTGGGTTCAAAATCTTAGTTTTCAGCGGAGTAGCTTCAAGCAAACCAAGCAGACACACGTGTTGTACTCCTATCAATTGAGTCATATTTTAGAAGTGAGCCACGCTGTCCCATTGGTGGAGCAGTTCAGCCCATGGTCTTACCGAGTCTTACCACACTTGCTTTGGGCTTCATAACTTATACCAAGAAAAATGATACGAAAGAGAGATCCATCCATGCTGCCTCCTACCTAGCCTCCATAACCTGGCACCATTTTTATCCATTTTTCAACTGCAGGACTACATCCAGACCATGTACCTGACCGAGATCCCTTCGGCACAGTGCGTGTCGCTTCAAAGAGATGTCTTTGGTCGCCATGGCTTTGAAAGACTGGACAAGGTGCCGATGGCAGTGATGGCCATGGTGGGATGGAAGGAAACAAAAAGCACCAGGGGTACACGGGGGGGATACATACGGTATATGTTAGCAACATATCAACAGCATATTTGCTATAACATGAAATTATGGATCTATATGGAGATTCAATTTTCTGATCCCTGACAAACGCGGTTACAAAGTTGATGTTTCAACTCTGGATTGGAGAAATGACATCTAAAACGCTTACATCACAATTGATTGCAAGACCGAGAATTGTGCTTCACTGGGTCCCAAACCCGTGAGAATCATTTTGTTATAGAAGAAACTCGGGATCGTATTCCAAATGCTCTCCAAGGAAACGAATACATCCCACCTTGGGAAAAGGAAAAACTCATCTTCACAAGTGCCTTGGGAGGGGGGCTATACGGCTATATTCGTTCCCAGGAAGGGCGCTTCAATGCACAGTGGCCATCCTTACAACAAGGTGATGCTATCATCACCAGTGCCACCTCTGCACCGAGTGGTTCCAAGTGAGTTGCTTGTAAAAAGACGGCTGGGAGTTGCTACACTTATACTTTGAGGATCGTATGACAATTTAAAACCTTAGTATCTGTAATTGCCATCAGGTACTGTAAGAAGTTTGTTTACCAAGGAGCATTGCGAATACACAATAAAGTGTTTTTGCCTTTGCTCAAGATTTCTTCGAATCTTTGCAGTTCATCTCAGCAAATCTCAGCGAATCGTTTGAAGCTTGCAGCGAGTGCTGTGCAAAAAAGGGGCTGTTGGGATGGCTGTGGTCACTTCGAAGTATCCTTTGGATCCCTTAGTTTCATCGCGTCATTTTGCGATGGGTGGTTTTTTGGGAAGTATATGTGAGCTACGAGAAAAACCTTGATATTTAAATTTAGTGGAAGTGATCTTACTTTCCGGTTTTATGGGCATTACAAGAAGCCAACTATAAGGGTTCCTTACGAACCAAATAGTATACTGCAATGGATAAGTTGTTTTTCTCGTGCTTCATGTGATGCTCAAATCAAGAAACCAGCCCATCTGCTCTGGGCAGGGTATTATTCGACATCATCTTGCCAAAAATTGAATTAGATTTTTCTTATGTCATTTAACAAGAGTCACCATAAATGTTTTACTAAAAGATCACCATCATTTTTTTCCACCACATTCCATTTTCAATCTTTATCAATTTTTCATATCCAATTGTTGGGCAAATGATAGCGACGTCAGGTTTAGGAATGATAGTCATTTGCCCAGTAATTTGTTTCAGCCACCTTTTTGACTCTGCCGAAGGTGCGACAGCTCTTGGACATTGCCTTATCACTTGAGTGAATCGGAATTCAGATTCCAAGAAAGATGTGATATGACATGACATTTGTTATGTGCTTTTGTTTTAATAATATCATATGATATGTGTTATGTACGATGTTTTTGTTGTGATATGCTATGCTATGATATTTGTGATATATGCTTTGATATTTGTTATTATGATGTTTATGATATAATGGTGTTTTTATTCTGATTTGCGATTCAACAGTTGATACAAAATGATTGACTTTGTGAGACCGAGTCTTTTCGCAAGGTGTTTTTTTCCCTAATATGCCTGATAAGCATGGAACATGTGACGTAGATAGTCGTTGATAGCCATGGATCTTTTTTCATTGCTCGCACCGCACCTTTAAATGTGCCTCTGCTTTTGGCGAGCGACTGATTTGAACGACGGCAGAACGAGTCAAAGAACCACCCGTTCTGTGACCTTTGAAAAAACTTGTTGCGTTTCAGCTTTGGAACAAATACAGGTCGAACAAGCTGCTGGAAGGAACGCTTTTATGAGAGTTTCGGCTTTTTAAGGACCCTTCTGGGAAGTTGGATCAATCCAGGAATCCTTAGAATTTTATGATTCTTGTAGAAGGTCAGATATGCAATGGAATATGTTCCCTTGAAGCGTCCCCCGCCGAAGTTCAACAGTTCGCCCTTGAAAAGTTACCGGGCCCCGAGGTTTATAGCTGCTGCCTGGGTCAAAAGGACTCACTGCTGGCATGCGCTGCTGGCAACAAGGCATTTCTTGATCATGTTGGATCATGTTAACACTTAACAGATATCTCTTGTTAAGGGCTGGGGGTTGAATCATGAAATGGTCATTGAGGTTTTTTGTGCAACACTTGTTTGTGACTTTCAAGTTGTTTTTATTTTCATGAGTCATGACTTAAAGCACTTTTGCGTCGAAACACCAACCTCAAGCTGAATACATTGTTCTTTACTTGGGAGCTGGTTGGTCGCTTGTGGAGATCAGAAAGAGAATCTCTTGGATTGTGCAAGATTCGGGCATTTATCAGATGAAATGACGAATGGGGGCATGGAATGAATCTGAAAGCCTTTAGTAAATCTGGAAGATCGCAATCCCACAATCTCCGAATCATGTTAAGGCAGTGTGAACAACAAAACTATTCCCAACAGAGCTGTGGATGTTTGAACATTTATACAGACACATTTATTGATTTCCCTCAATATTTTGGCTGTTTCAATCAGTCGATCGTACTTTGGAGACAGGAGTTTTTTTTTTAAATGTTTTCTTGTTGTATTGTCAGGTCCACCTTTTTGATGTGGCACAAAACAAACAAATCAGAGTCTACAAGGACAGCATGGGCCCGTGGGGTGGTTTCACCAGGTGATGTCCAATCTGGAAACTGGATCCAGGAGTACCAAATCTTCCACACCTAGTTTTGATGAATGCAACCTGTTTTCGCGAATTCGTTTACTGTACTTTTCTAGCAGTACTTGCAAAAACTGTTTTCAAGTGATGTTTTTCTGACAGGTACTATGTTGGAGCTGTTTCTGATTTGAACATATGTGGTCTTTTAGAGTGATTTCATGATGCAATGCTGGATCCACAGGATGCCATTAAATTTGGTGGTTTCACAAGCAATTTTGTTGGTGAGATTGAGATCATCCAAATCTGACTTGAAGATTGACATCAATATGAGTTGATGTCACCTAATAGAATTTTAAGAACAGAAATGCCATCTTTTTGGTGTTGCAAATCTCAGGTGGAATCCAGAATTGATAATGGCGTCCCATCGAGTGTCTCATATGGGACCCATAGTTTTCCAATGGTTTCTTAAGATCTGGAGACTCACCCAATAGCTGCATCTTCTGGTAATGCAAATCAAAGCATTTTGCATACGTGGAACTGATATCTGGAACTGCACCGTGGCTGACGTGGTGTTTTTTCAGGACAGCCATACTGATGTGGTGAATCACGTGAGATTTCATCCGGATGGGAAACTACTGTCTGGAGCAGAGGCGCGGCAGGGTTTGGAAGAGTTTCCTGCGGGGGTTTGTACGAGACGATGCTGCAGCTGTAGAGATCAGATTTTCCAAGCATTTCTGTGACCGTTTTTTTCTGGTGGATCATCATTGTCATTTCATTGAAAAAATTGTTGGGGTGGAAATCAGAAAAATACAAATCAGATCAAATCAAAATATGCCAAAGTTATGATCCCCCATTATTAGAGATTCCAAATTCCAAATCTATCCAAATCTTATGGTTTTTATCCCTACATGTGATCGACATTTAAGGGACCCTAACTTGAATGAAAAACTTCGCAGGACAATCTGGTGGTGGTTCTTGACACCAATGAATCTCGTGAAGATGAAGCCATGCGACCTGGTATTGAAATTGATCACTCACTCATCACCTTTTATCAAAAAAGGGGGTGTTTTCCTAAGAGAAAACGTCTTTTTTGAAATCCAACAAAAACTTCAGTTTAAATGGAGGTTTTTGTGCGAACTTTATCCAAAATTCATCCGGATTTTTTACATTTTGCCTTGGAGAAATATCTTCGTACTCACGGAAGTCGGAGCCAAGGGGGTCATAGTTGGGGACCTTCGGGCTTTTAGCAAGATGATAAGGTTCATGAACTGACTTTCAAGGGATTTGTTTCACATGATATGTGTTTAAAGTAAAGATATGCCCACGTACTTTTGAACCCAAAAAAACATACAAACGGATTTTTGAATACATTTGATGTATCTTTAAGCTATATTACCTTGTTTGCAAGTTCAATGTAAGTTCAATTTTTCAGATATCTTCCTCCCTCTCGAATGTACGATTCCCCCTGAGGCTCGGCGTTATCCCCAATGGTGAGTGTGTTCGGTCACTTTGTTTGAATTTGATGGGATGGGAAGCTTCACAAACCTACTGTAAAGAGAAAGCAAGATGGTGGTTTTGAATCTGTTTTAATTTCACCCCTATTTGAGGAAATGATCGGATTTGACTAATATTTTTCAAATGGGTTGAAACCACCATGCGGAAGAGAAAGTCACTTCAGATGGAACGATGGGTGCTTCATGTGTTTCTTTTTGAAATGCTTGTTTGCACGTGGTGGTATTTATATACTCCCAAATTGTAATATATAGACGGGGTTCATTTTCATTTGTTTTTATTACACGGGTCTTCAATGATCTGAAAAACGGCCAACCATTTTTGAAAGCAAATACGGCTCTGAAGTTTGTTTTACTAATACTAGGACTAGAACATTTTAGTGCGGTGTATCTCAAAGATGGGTTGGAAACACGAACAGTTCATTGCCTTCTTTTCTGTTGGAAAGACGTCTCAATGAACTATTGTAGCTTGAAATCAAGAACATTTTGAAATTGGCTAACCTCCCTGAACTAACATGGCACCTGAAAAGATGATATCTCAAAGGTAAAGTAATCTATGTTGGTTTCAGGGAGGGTAATCTAAATTCAACAAGCTTCAGTCAAACTCAACCTTCAGTCAAACTCAACAAGGTTTGCCCAGTGATTTTGGAGTCTTTTAATTTCAGATCTCCAGAGACTGGGAGGAAAACGCCTGTCATAGTTTATATACCCAGAATAATCCTTATGGTTGGTTTGTTTGAAAGGAAGGGTCTTCAGATTTTGGGTGTTCATTTACTTCCTTTCACTTTTGGTGTTTGAAATGGTTTGTTTTTAGTGGGAAATCGTTGGATTTAAGGGCATTGGATGCATTAAATTCATCAGATATCTCATGGGCGTTTTTGTTTTTTGACTTGACCTTTGACCTTTGAACAAAACATGACCTTTACACATATCAAAAGGATTTTTCTACAAAAAAAACACCATCTAAAAAGGTTAAGGCCCTAAAACCCAACCCCCCTCCCCCCCCCCAAAAAAAAGGGGGGTAACACACCCCCCAGCAAGGGGTAGCCACCTTTAACCAAGGTATCATCCATTCACCAAGGTCCTTTACCTTGGTGGGTCCAGATCGGAATACCTTGTGCTGTTGCTCCACCACGGAGGCTCCCGGGGGGGGTCTTATCTAAGGAAAATCGGTTGGGGAATCGTGGGGGGGTTGGTTGACCAGCCATGAATCTGTAAGTTTCGGCGCATGTAGATCATGGTGAATAAAGTGGTTGCAATAAATAGTTTAGTGAGATAAACATCTCTTAAAAGACTCGTTTGGGGACAAAGTGGGGATGAATATTTGATGAACATTTGAAACAAAAAACCCGTTGAAGACCCAAAATTTGCAACTTAGATCCCGAGGATTGGAACATTCCAGCAAATCACTGCTGGCTCATAGCTTTGGTAACATCTGTTTGTGGGTCTCAAAATGAGGAGATCCTTCAACTTTTCATCAAAATCTTGCAATTTTGGTAAGAAATCATTGGTTTTTTAAGGCTTGTAAATCTTGATTCACCGAAATGAGTCATACCCCGTGATCAAAATGACGATGTTGGCCCCGAAAAGGTAGTTGTTTTTTATTCGTTGTGTGCTTTCTTGTTGTAGTTTACCAAACATTCTGTCGAAAGCTCTAGAAAGTAAGCACCCAAATGGAAGTCACGCAAAGTAGGCGATGTTGTCTACCCCATGTGGATCCAAAATCCACAGGATCCACAGGAACTGATTCAACCAGAGTATTGCATAAACCCACATGAACAAACCTTTTTATCAAGCATAGGTTCAGTGGCCATCCATAAGCTACACCAGGAAAATCACCTCTCCATTTCAAATATCAAAACTCAAAGCCTTCATTTGGCTGGCCAGCAGTTCAATAAGAATTGTTTTTTTCCAACTGAACATGGGTGGAATCCTGGAATCGTTGCATTTCCATTTTGAAGTCCAAATTATGGAAATCCAATTGAACATACAATCTCACCACCTTTCCTGTTGCCAAGGATGTTCGGATCTGGCAACTGGGTGATGACGAATTCGGGACCTTAAAAGCACAATTCACCAATCTCAGGAGAGACCTGAGAAAACAGGGGAATTCCACCCCAAAAATCCATATGGGGGGCGGGGAATCTGTTCAAGGATTGTTTTTTTTTGGGAACGAACAGTAGTTGCCACTGGTAAAAATTGATCACTGATGACTGATGGATCTTTTTTTTTGGAATATCCAAGGAAAGTAGTCTTCCCACCATCATTGTTGAGGGGCGAACTGTTAGTTTTAGGGAGGGAAAAAACACCCTGGGTTTGACTCCCACCTACAGGAGTCATCCCTTGCCGCTTGGCGAAGAATTTGATGTTTGCGTTGTTGGTGAAAATTTGAAAAGATGTTAGGATTTACTCGTAGTGGTGTTATACTAAGTCACTAAGTACTACTGTACTTGTTTGAAGGTGTTGGATTCCAGATGGTTGATGTTGCATGCCAACAAGTATTTTTGTATTGATGATAGAAGCTGAAAGGAGTTGGGTTTTTACCTTTTGCGCGATTTATATAGCCTTGAGGTGCTCCTGGAGGAAAACACAACATGTTGTCCTTTGATTGGAACCCTACATGGTACACAGGTGAAACAAGTTAGGATGAGAAATGGGACAACAAGTTTGATGGAAGCCTTCATGGAAAAAATCTCAGGTTGATGAGAAACGAAGATGAGGACGTATCGCAGCAGCAGCATTTTGGGTACGGATGGGTACGGGGTATTCATCAAGATCTCCAACATCTATGGCTTCGTTTCATTTCGTCACAAGGTCTAAGGATTCATCACTTGGGATCGTTAGCAAAACCAATGTTGCTTAAAACGGGCTGTCAGTTTTGATGTGACTTACTGTAGTACGTACAACGTACCTTTAACTTGGAAGGGGGATTATACCTTGGACCTTGGCAAAAAGGCTGATTCCCCAAAATAACCTGCGATAGGTTGATAGATCTTTGTATGACTGAAGAAGGTAAACATATGTAAATATCATGTATTTACTTCATTTGCATGCGTAGCATTCACCATCTTGCTGCCAGTAAACCTCAATACTTACAGTACCGCGACATTCAAAACAATCCAGCCTTAATCGAATCATTCGTTGTGGGTCTGCGGAGGACATGGCGTTTGGCTACGTTGTGGAAACCTTCTACGATCAGCCGTCAGCCGAAGTCTTTCTCTTAGCAGGTCTCGGGATGAGTTCTCAGTGAAAGTGCGGTCGAGGACATTTTGGTGTTTCGATGCAAATCCAAACTTTCAGACGGCATGTGAATCATCGTCTCTGCACCTTGTTTTTTTGGGGGGTGCGAATCATGAGGTGAATTTGGTGCACCAATTGATGTCCTACTGCACCATACGTCGTCATCATCATGATGTCAGAATGACTGACTCATTTGAGTAAAAAACATCCTGGTTGTTTTTCGTTCACTACTCTCTCTCTTTTCAATTCGGGACTTTTTGAAATATCCCATAGGATCCATGTAAGGTATATTTACCTACATTTACCATAAAAATCAACCAAATGTAGGTAAATATACCATACATGGATCCTATGGGTATGATCCAACCAGGATGTTGTCAAATTGCAGATCCCCACGCCGATGCGGTCGAAAGGCGCTGGCACTGCTGGTGAGTTGTTGCTCTTCCGAGTGACATTAGCTGATGCAGTGCCCATCGCAGTCTTCAGTGGTATGGGACAAGGTGTGGAAGATCCAAAAAAGGAACAAGAAATACAGAAATGTGTTGTGGTGTAAGTAGATAGATAGATAGATAGATAGATAGATAGATAGATAGATTGCTTGCTTGCTTGCTTGCTTGCTTGCTTGCTTGGTTGGTTGGTTGGTGTGTGTGTGTGTGTGTGTGTGTGTGTGTGTGTGTGTGTGTGTGTTGGTTGGTTGGTTGTGGTTGTTGTTGTTGTTGTTGTTGGTTGTTGCTGCTGCTGCTGCTGTTGCTGCGCTTCTTCTTGTTCTTCTTTATGAGTCCAAATAGTCCTTGCAAGAGTGATAATGGCAAACACTCCCGAATGGTTGAAAGCTTTGTTATTTTAACCATATCAACGGCCTTGATGTCCTACTCCGCCATTCTTTACACGTTGATTGACACACAATCATTGTTGAAGTAAGGCTTTATCATCCAAAACCATGGCGCAATATGTTTTGCAAATGTTTCAGAGTAGACGTTTGTTTCTGTGAGATTTGGTTTAAGGCCAACATTCATCGCAACTGGTTGCAGGTCACAGTGGCATAGTTCGTTCTGCATTGTGCTTACCTGGTGGACGGATCCTAACTGCTGGAGAGGCAACTTGTCAATTAAGATCAACAGGTTGTTTGGAGGTTTCCAAGTGATTTTTGGCAAGTTAAGTTCAAAAGCCAAGATGAAGTTGAAGGTGAATTCCCAAAATTTGTTGTGTTTTTTGTTTGCAGATGTTTTTGCCTCTGTTGACGTTTCAAACAGCCTGCTTGGCTGGCAGGATGGTCAGGTTTGTGCTTGGGCAGAAGCTGGAGATGATCTTGAAGGTCACTCAACTGATTCCCCAGCTGATAGGATGCTAGCTAGTACCTCACAGGAATGATGCAGAGAAAGACAGATTTCTGCACCATCATATGCATATTCAGATGCAAAAAAACAGCATGTGCATTATTTTACTGTACAGATGCGTTTTATACTCAACCAGCTTAAACAGTGGTTGTCATTGCCTATCCAATGATTTGTGAGGGATTTTATGTGTCTCAACCTGTCTCTTTAAGAGGTTCCAAGATTCCAGTTCCCTGGATACTACGGGGAGTACAGCAACTCATCAAACTCATGGCCAGATTCACGACTCATGAATCCAAAAAAACACGAATCCTGTGAACTAAACCAGGATTTTGTTTCAAAGTTGTAGAGATATCTTGGATCTACCCCCCACCCAGTAACAGCCACATATTAGAAGGTTTATAAAGATTTCCTGCTAAACATGTAAATATTCCTGGTGGTGACCGTTACTGGGTGGGGGGTTATCCAAGGATATATCCATAGATATCCCAAGTTGATCCCAACCTTCCAATCTTAACAAGTCTTAACATTACCTACCCAACGATTTGTTCCTATGAAACTTGTGGACTTTCACCAAGGTGGTAACTTTGGTTTAGAGCCTACGGTGACTTGGAGAGAAATCGATAGGATCTGGAAGATAGGTGGTACCTGCCACTTGAAGTCAAGGTAATTAGGGATCATCAAGGGTTTACTAGATGGTGCTTTCAAATATTTTTTATTTTCACCCCTACCTGGGGAAAATCATCCAATTTGACCCATATGTTTGCAGATGGGTTGGTTCAACCCACCCACCCAGGGCCTAGGGTTTATGGATGGATTCCTAAGGCTTCAATTCATGGACCTACAACTGGAGTTTCACAGGGTTTCGTCCTGTCAATGAAACAACTAAGAAATGCAACTGGACTTCGAATAGCAAGCACTTTTCTTCCAAGGTAATATCTCTTTCAAAAAGATAAAGAGGCCTAAACTCCCCCCAGCAGAGGATGGTCTTCGAAGACATATTTTTTCTTGTTTTGTTGAGATCCAAGTGGTCCGCCATGTTCCACTTTGTTTTCTTTCTAGATGTATTTACATCTTTCCAAACAAACTGGACATTTTCTCTTATGTCAGTTTTAGTGGATCAATTTTTTTGTATCATTTCACGTGTGGGTTCTTTGATTCGTTCGGGCCTTTTTTGGGGCAAACCATCGGTGATTTCATCAAGGTCTACGGAGCCATCCGTGCTGGTGCAGCGCGCTCCAGTCCATACTGACTGCCCTGATGTTTTGAGAAAAAACATTCCAACTTTCGCAAGTTGCACAGGCACATCCCCCAAGAAATGAGGGCCTAATTAAGGGATAATGATGCGCTATAATCGCGCTTAATAAGGACTTAAGTTGCTGAGAGGTTGGCATTGGGGGGGTGCCCTTAGGTTCCCGTGATAGTTGATCATGGTTAACCTGAAGGCATTGATCTTCTGATTGTCAATCTCGGATGGATTGTTCGTAGTAATCTTAGATTCTATGCCCCTGAATGTGATGTTGTTTGTAATGATCTTTATTCTATTCTATGCATGTGAATGAGATGATTGTTTCTTTCTCTCTCTCTCTCTCTCTCTCCCTCTCTCCCTCTTGAACATTGGCTTGCCAAAAAGATTCATGACTTAACACGTTGAATTGGCACAGTCTACCAACCTGTATATGGGTGGCAAATATTGCCATTGAAAAGGATGAACTGCCACATGATCACTCTGAAGTCTTGAGGAATTTTTAAAAGAACCCATGAATGTATCTCAACTCCAAGGAATGAAAGATGAGGCGAAACAAGAGATCTGTAACATGTATATCATACATATAATACATAGCTATATATATATAGTATATGCAGTACACCTTTCATATTATGTATCTTATGTACATATAGCAGTTTTGTAGATATGTGGACATGTTTCTCTGATTGCTGCAGCAGCAGTGTTCAAACAAAATACCTTTGCATAGGAAAAGCTGGGGAAGCCTTCGTGCAGTTCATGAATCTGTAGAGCCTGAGCAACTAAGAGAACCAACGGATGTTTTCAAAAAAGACACAATGGACAATGGACCCATGATGTTCTTCTTGACAGGTGAATCAGCTGAAAGTCAGATTAGCCATCCAATTGTTCAGACATGCACTAAGATCAACATCATTCCACATTGTGTGCATATGATTCCTCCATGACATGACATCTCACAACTCTTAACTAAAGAACTCCAACGCTGCTTGGGCTCTTCTCTTCAGCCCCAACCCCACAAACCCCAAACCCATCCAACCACATCCAACCACATCCAACCTTCCATCGACGGTGCCGTAACTTTTGGGGCCCGCCATGGATGATCCAAGAAGCTCAATGGCCACTCCGCCTTTGGAGTTTGGAAACTACGAGTTGAAGAATGAACTGGGACATGGCGCCTCAGGACGCGTGTGTCTTGGTGGCTAATTGTTTGGAATTTGCTGAAGAACACAAACACCAAACATCGCAAGCAAAAAAGGGGTATAAGTTTCCGGAGGATTGGGCGGATTTCCACAAAAATTCGTGAGGATGAGAGGCAAGATGTTGAAGATACGAAAGATTCGATGGGCTATCCTTGCTACATGCTTTTGCTATAATTTGGACATGCATTTTTGGGAGCGATTGAATGGCAGCCAAAACAAAACGCTTTATGTACCCAACGTTGTGAAAGATCAACTAAAACAGGGAAGTATAGAGGTTATCTATGATTCTCTATTAAGTTCAAGTTTTGTTCGACACTTTGCGAGTTATAGACATAAACCCACGGTTTTCTTGATAGATATATATATACATATTTAGCTTCAGTATCAAACTTGTTAAGCGTTTAACTTTCGTAGGGGGTTGTTTCACTATCACAGACAAAAACTCCTGATCAACAGAAGTGCAAGCTTTCGTTTCCATTCAAGAAATCGGAAACCTTTTATAACGGTGGATTCGGATCAGATCTAGCTTTGTGAAATCTCAGGCGACTTCAAAATGCCTTGGGTTGTCCCCCCCGTTCCCAGTTTTTGGTGGCAAATGAAGGTTGGAAATAGGGATCCCAAATCGCACTAAAAATGTAGTGGAATCCTGATGGTGACGATTGCAACCTGGGAAGGGGATGACAACTACGTCGTAAAAATGGCCATAAAAACGATGGCTGACATGGTCCCTCTTTGGAGTTCCCTTCATGGCTGACAGCTTCAGGTTTGAGTGCAAGAAGAAGGATTGCCCAACCCTCTATGCAGGGAGCCTTTGTGGGGGGGGGTTTCAGGGGAGCCTCGTGATATTTCAGAATTTGTTGGCATTGAAAATCTGCCCATGGGGACGCTGCAGCAACCTAGTACAGTTATGTACACATAAACATAGTCCATTTGGTTGAGCAAGCTCCCTGATTCTACATGCTCTTCGGTTTTCTTGTTATAGCCTATGTTCTGTATACTTGATCTTTAAAGCTACATATTATGTTGATTGAACATAACCCAAGTGTGACCCATTTGTGACATAAGGTGAGATGTTTCAATGAAGATTCAATGAAGTACTCGGCTTTCAATCACATTACGCGATGGACGTTATAAACTTAGTTGAAGCTATGAATGTAGGTGCCTATGCATCTACATGCATACTTTTTATGTGTATATATGCATATATATATATACATGATTATATGTTTATATACAGTGGAATTTCAACGTGCAGAGAGGAACGGCACTTGGCACTTGGCATCACCAGGGAGCAGCGGCTCCGACCCTCAGACCTGCAGGAATTGCACAGTGACAGAAGCCTAGCATTGAGGCACAGACCACTCAAAGCGCACCTTCAGATGTGTTGACTGTTGGCTTTTTCAATGGAAGGAAGGGTGGGACCTTTTTTTTCCAGACACGGGTGGCTTTGCCGGTAGAACTTGAAAAGTTGAAGTTGAAGACGAAATTGGATGACTATGCCGGAGATCTGTTGAGATCAACATGAGCTCTCCACTGCCAGACGGGTTCAGGATACTGCCAATCAACGTGGAGAGTCCGGGGTCGCTCAGGATGGATTCTGTGACACCTTGTGTTGGATCACCCCCAGGAATGATGCATGTGGGATGATTTACCCCTTGAGGGAGTTGAGTGAGTTTGGCAAGTTTGCCCATCAGTTGGCGGATCCTTGATGGGTGCAAGCTACAGTGGCTGGGGTCCATGATGACTTATACATCACCCTTGGGGGTACCATGCGTCAAATGTTCCCAAAGAAAGCAGATTTGCTGAAAAACAACGAGTTCATCAGATTCTTGAAGATTCACTCTGGTTGCCCGAAACTGTTCCAACAGTGATGGAATCTGATGATTGGATGGAGGCAATGTTTGCCTCTGAATATCCTAAGGATTCCCAAACGTCCGATATGCTTCCCAAACGACTTGGGGTTTAATGTGGGAAGTGTATGGGAAAGAGGGTCCCACTTTTTGGGAGTCCCTGCAATTTCCCTCTGTTTTGATGGATCATGGAACTCATAACAACTGCTGCCACTTTGGATCCAGATTTGGACCAATGGCAATTCATGTGTTTATGACTCGTGGTTCTCGTTCGGATGTACACCGTTTTTGTAGTCCTTTGAAGGGTGTGAAGATTCCACAAATACAAATTCAAATTATCGATATGTTTAGGGTTTAGGGTGAATCATTCGGGATTTCAAGCGGAACTGGATCCCCAGGCCCATTTATCTAGTTTGATCTCAATTTATCCAAATCTTCAGCGTTGTTATCATCATAGTTCCAATCGATTCTCATTTGTGGTTGGCTCAAGAACCACATTCAGCCATTAACCATCATCTAAATCACAATTCAGCCATACCAATGCAAGATTGTCTTACCCATTAAATTATATATATATATATATATATATCTGGTCAAATTATAGCGACCTCACACGGGTCCCTCACCCCAAATGGTGGTTTAGTAAAGGAAACTTCCCTTATTTCAGGGAAACCTAGCTTGGTGAAATATTATTCCATTTGGCCAGATTATATATATCCCCAGGGCTTCCACCACCATTAAAATAATGTTTTTCCCCAATTTCGATGATTAAAAACCCAGCAAGCAATGGTGGGTTATATGAACTCCCAGGGTATCAACCAAACGAAATTTCCCATGGCATCTTTTCCGTTGTCCCGAGGCCGTCAAGGTCTTACATCTACGCTCCTTGCGTCTCAGCCGAACGGCGGAGCGAGATTTGACACGCTTGTCCCGTGCCATGGCAACATACCAAGCTGAGGATGTAAGGTTGTTTAAGGGTCGAGTTGATTTTGATTTGTATGGTGAATGATATATCATGATATATAGATATACATCTTTTTGATTATAATAAAATATATAGATGTAATTTATGGTGATTTGTGTGGGGGAATTCACTTGGGCCCCTTCATAGTGGTCTTGATTGAGGTTGTTGAACGAATATGAATTATCCACATGTTGTGCTGTTCTTTGTCGGAGGAATGGGAAGGAAAGGAAGGCCTACTTCAAGATATCCATGGGCTTGAATGTAAACAAAGCTTACGCACATATTGAGCTTCCACATGTTTTCTGCCATTGTTAGTCAAGCAGTCACCAAAACTCGAATATCTCATTGGTGTACCTGTGATGTCAATCAATCCCATCATTCGAGTAGGAATTTGCACTTTCATCAGTTCAGGACAGGGATGATGAATACCCTCCAGGGATCTAGCATATCCCACCAAACTGGAAAAGGAAAATCATCAACTCACAAGTATCTTGGGAGGGGATATGTTAGTCCCTTCGGAGGGGTGAACAGCCAGCTAAAAGACAGGATCCCATCCGTCACCGTGGTTCCTCTACCCACAAAAAAGCTCGTTGATTCGTTTTTAACTGAGGAGAGTTGAAGATCTTAAAGGAGTTGCCGCCTCACCCGTACCATGGCAGCATTGAGAGAAGTAGGATTTTCCATAAGATTTCTTAGGAAAAAGCCTTAATTTAGTAGATTCCAACTACCAAGTTACCAAGTTTCTCATTTTTGTCACAAATTTTCTAGCTAGGTGTTGGAGTGTTGGTATAGTTGTTTCTTTTTCCAAAAAATTGAGAAAGATTCGACAAAAATTGCACGAACAGAAGCCTCATAAAACTCATGGTCAACTTCTCTTGGGGAGGAATCCTGCCAACTTGACCCCTAGTCTTTTATGATTTGGTGAGGTCTGGGACTTGAGTTTTATGGTTTGGTGGAACAGATCGATTGACGGATCAATGTTGCAATATGTGTATATTTACATAATATACACATGCAATATATATATATATGATTCTGAAATGTTAGTAAGCTTGGAGTGTTGAGGGATCACCTGCATGTCGTGGGCCAGGGTCTCAAAACATGTGTCTTCTCCCTGAGAGTTTTTAGTCCATCTTCCGGTTGTCAACAGTTTCAAAAACCTGACCAAGTGATCTGGAAGTTAAGCCCTTTATTTTTGTCCCCTGATTTTCAGTGTTTCTCCAGATTGGTGTTCATCACAACATGGATTTTTTTTGAGGCATCCAAAGGTTGTTCCAAAAACGTAGCCAAAGAATTCGTTGCCATACCAGTGGGTAAAAAGGCACTAATTGAACTTATGCAAGTGATGAATTTTCCCATTGGATAGACATAACTATGACATACCAGTTGGATTTTGTTTAGTACTTTCAAGTTCTATAGATTACCCATCTCAAAATTGGAAAAAAATCAACCTTCCCCCAAAAAATAAACATCACCAGCGCTGCGGTTGGGTCAGGCGAATTGTACAAATGGTGGATTCCTTTGAGGCAGCAATGGAAACAACAAAAAACCTGGGGTTTTTGACCCCAAGTTAACTTGGTAGGTTCCTTTTTTTTTGACAGCATGTTTTTTTTGGGGGAAGATGTGAAACTTCCGGTGTTACCTTTTTTGTAAAATAGGGTGAAACATTTTTCATTGACATGATACAGTCGATGGAAGAAATCCTGCACCAGTTGAGATATATGAACCCCCCCGTAAATAATGAGATATTTACCTCATCAGTTGGTTAGCCAGATTTCTTCCATCAACAGTTTTTTCTTACTTAGATGAGTTTGATTCTTCACCAATGAAGATGTCTTCGAAAGGCAAGTCAACCTCACCTGATTGCATACCAAATTTGTAAGGATATCAAGGTGGATTCCACACAGATTGCAGGTTTGTTGTTTGTGATCTCACCAAAACTTCGTATGTTTGGCTAGTGTAGGTTCAAAGGGTAATGAATTGAACGTAGAAAAAAGACAACGAAACGCCTGGGGGTTGAGAATTGCCCAGCTTATGGTCCGCTGTGGTGTACGGGCCTACAAATCACTCTTTGGGTCCTTCCCCCTCTCATCATCTATAGATTACATTGTAAACACATGGTTATCATTATCATACATATCATCAACATGTCCCAAATATAGGTAAACATATAGCATGAACTATACCATCCAAGATGAATAACAATCTGTCTCAAATTCCGATGGGTTTTCTGGGTTCACTCTAGAACAATCCTTCAATTTCCCTTCAGCAAACAAAAGTGAAATAAACCTCCGGTATGTTTTACACCTATGGCCCTTTGTTTCCAAAATCTCTTTGTATGTTTCGCTTCAACAAAAACGTCCTTCAACTTGGTATTCCTATTTTTCCGGTGGAAACGAACATGGCAGGCATTTTCCAATTTTCCATTTTTCCGTTTTGGGAAATCCGAATCTTCTAAATAGTGAACCATCTCGCCATGTTACATCATGTTACTTTTCTTCGGGGGGGCAGGGGTTTTTTGCAACGGTGGTTTCCTCCATGTTCCAGCCAGGAAGGCGATTGGTTCTTCCTGATTCTGGAGCTGGTTAGGGGAGGCGGGGGGCCGAGGGTGATGGTAAGGGTGAAAAGAGAGGAAAGAGGGTCTTTCTTTTTTGGGGGGAATGGGAATGAGGGATGTTTGTAATCAAGGAGAAATTGCTTTTCTTCAGTTACTGTGTATGCAATTAGTGTATGTTTTCTTATTGAAGCATCCTTTTGAACATATCTTTTGTTCACATCTTTCAATTTGGGCTACCCCAAAACATTCTAACAGCCAACGGTCTAAGGATCCCAATACAAAGAATTTGTCTACATTTGTCTACTGATATTGAGAATGTTTCCACATCTCCGAGACACTCTCCAACCCAACCCTTCTGTTTGGCGTCCCGATGTTTTTTGTTTGATGTTTCAAGCTACACGCCATAGCATTCCAGTCCTACTCATTTGGTGATTGTTGTTTTAATATGTTTTGATTATATTCCAAGACCCTTGAACTTTTGGGTCAGCGTATGAGGGTGAACCCATGAAATTATTTGTAGGAACGGAACCATGCCAGCTTCAAAAGAGCAAACATATTTCAACTTGTTTCCGGTCCATTTGGATGTTTTTTTTTATATGGATTTCAACTCATCATACGTGGTGAATGCTGGAAATCCGTATCAAGGGGGGTAAGGAGAACCAAGGGTTCTTCAGCTACCAACCTGACCCGCTGCGAAAGGCGATCTCTTTCATGCCTTGATGGAACGCCGTCCCACACGGCTCTTAGAGCGAGAAGCAGCCTTCGTGTGGGGGGAGCCTAAAGGGTCGAAATTGGGAGACTGGGCCGGTGTTTCCAACGATGCTGAGGGTCAAAGTGATGGGGGTTTCATTTTCAGATGGAATGTTTCATAAAGATGAATTTTAAATTTAGAGTCATTTTTTGTGCATGAACTCAGACATACATGTGTTTAGGGTTTTTACCCCCCAAATCATCCATGGATTAATAGGGTTTTCCATTATTTTCACCATCCATTTTGGGGGAAAACCCCTGTTTTTTGGGAAACACCCATATGTAGGATGTCAGTCAAAACCACAAGAATCTTCAATATTTGGTGGGGGATCCAGTTCTTCACAATGAGATTTGGGGTGGAATCCAATCCAATCCAATACACCCATATGTTTCCCATGACATTTTTCAACACATCTCTCCGTTCTACCAGAAACCTACCAGGTTTTGGCAGCTTGTGGATGGCATCAGCTTCCTGCAACTTGGTTTGGATTGGAGATGTTGAGCTGAACAGTTGCCAGATATGATGATGATGATTATTATATATTATATTATTGTTATTTTAATGATAATATTGTAAGAATGATTATATTATTATGATTATTATTATTATTATGATGATGATGATTGATGATGGTTATTATTATTGTTATGATTACTACTATTATTGCTTTAATGATAACACTGTAATGATGATTGTACTAGGTACTTGCCCTAACTCGTGCCGCCCTACCAAAACTCGTGCCATTCTGCGTGCCCGCAGGGTTTTGTTAGGTGTTTGTTGATTTTGTGATTTTTTGAATGTTGCATGATGTGCTTAAAGTCTGCGTGCCCGCAGTGTTTGGTGAGGGCTGAAGGTGCTGTTATCAATCACTATGCGGGAGACTTTGAAATGTAATTATATATGTTCAAAGGAAGTTTAGGAGTCAAAAGTCCGACAATATGGGCAGATGAAAAGCAGAGAAGAGAAGAGTAGAAGAGAGGAAGAGAATGAGTTAGAAGAAAGCAGATACGGGTGCGCGAAATTTTAGGAAAGTCGTGAAACATCGTGTTTTTACCAATGATTTGTGGTTGGGGCAGAAAAAAGGGAAAGGTTGCCAGATGCAGAGCCTGGATCTCGTTCACATCTCGTTCCGATCTCGTTCAGCATCTCGTTCTGATTCCTTCTTCTCTTAAATTTTCCATGCTGTGATGAATGAGCCGTGCGCAGTGTGATTTGCTTTCGTTGGTGTGAGAGTTGGAATGAATTTTCTGTGTGTTCTACACAGTGTGCGCATGGTTTTGTTAAGGTTTGGTGATGTCAGTGGATGTGCTGAATGAGCCGTGCACAGTGTGATTTGCTGTTGGTGGTGTGAGTTTTGGCGATGGCGTGAGATTCGGTTTTTCTGCGTGCCCGCAGTAGTGGCGTGAGTTTTGGGTAGATGGCGTGAGTTAAGGCCACCACCAAGTATTATTCTGATGATGGTGATGATGATGATGATGATTCATGATTAGCTATTATTATCATCCGGAAAAACACTAAGAACATCCAAGAAAGAAAAATATGAGTCGTGTCGAGTGACGACATCACATGGCAAGGGCATGACAGCAAACAATTTTCTACAATTCCAGGTAGCTCTAATCTTCTGGTGACATCGGTTTACATCCATTTCACGAAAAAAACACATACAACCCTCAGTTCATGATGTTTCAATGTTGTTTTTTGCTCAAAAATCCTTGTGACCAGGCACAATCGGAATATTATCCACAGAGATTTGAAACTGGAGAATGTTCTGATTTCCGACAAACATCGAGAGGCGATTTCCGAGAGTTGTCGAGAGTTGTCTCGTTGTAGTTGCTGTGGTGAACGTCCTTAAAGATGATGGATGCTTTGATGTACTTGCAAAAATGGGGGATAGCATTTTTCGTTTCTGAAGTGAAAAAACTAGCCCATACCATCCATGTATGGTATATTGACCAAATGAATGGTGGATTTTTATGGTAAATATACCCGTCCCATGCTATGGGTAGGGAACTCTGCCAAAAAGATTCTTGCAGATCTGCAACTTTCTTGACTGAACTTGGATGATTTTCTGTGATTCTAGTCATTTCTTTTTGGGTGTGCAACGTCATGTTGATGTCGGCTCCCAACCCCAACAAAAAACGGGTCGTTTTTTGGGAATCAGGGAATCTTCCCCATATTTCCCTTCAGGTTGATGAGTCAGGGGGTTATTTTCTTGGGAAATGGGAGGGTTTTAGTAGCTTCCCCAAGCCTTACCAACTGACCTATTCAAAGTTCACTTATGCAAAAAGATGGAAAGCTGGGTCCTTTTATTTTAAAGTGCTTCCTATTCCAAAAAGAAAAGGCTCATGTTTTTTTTTTTTGATAGATCTGTTTTTTGACAGAACCAACAATTGTTGAGGGTCATCCTACTCTTGAATTGATGGCGGTCCAATGCTGGATCACCCAGGATATTCAAAACAAACACCGCAACTAATTGGAATGATTGGATCAACTGCTTAAGAATTAAACAGGTGCCCCTGGAGGTTTCTTCAGACTGCACTCATCAGAATTGACTCGGAAAAACCGGTTGCCTTTGACTTGAGGGGAAGCTCACTATGTACAACGTGAAGATTAGCGACTTTGGACTGTTTCTGGGACATACCATTTCTGCGATTGGATTAACCCACACCTTTTTGGTGGGCTCTTGGAATTTCTTGGATACATGTTGGTCTATGTTGATTGATTCATTGATACTCATAACACGATTTCTATTCTTGGGTTGTTGGTTTCAAACATGTTTTTCAATCGAAACCAGAAACCATTGCGGGATGACTGAGAACACGTTGTTTTCTTCAAGGGAACGCGTGGGAACGTTGGACTCACGTCCCACTTCTTACGCATCTTCAACTCCCAACCCCCCCAAGCCACGAGAATTTCAGACTTCACGCCCCATAACTGTCGGAAGTGAATGTAGCCCTTGGATTTCTACCCACAAAAACCCAAGATTACTAGGCTGAAGATGTCCGGGTGTTATCTCTGGTGCCATAAGATTAGGGTGTTATCTCTTTTTTGCATGAAGGCACTCCGATTTCCCCAAGGGACCCATGTCGATATGGTACATCTTTATCTACATTTGCCATCCATGTGCCATACAAATCAACTAAATGTAAGTAGATATACATTGGGGCATCCCTAAACCCACCAGGAGTGGGTAATTCATCGTCCTTCATTTTTATGAAGGGTCCGTTCCGACATTAACCTTCATGGAATCCACTGGTTTTCCAGTATTTTGGCAGGACCCAAACAAACAATATATACATAATATATATGTGCATATGCCATATGATAATTAGCATCACCATACCAATAACATCCAACCAATCTCAATCTCATCTCCCAAATCTAAGGAAGTATACCAGTTTCCCCTCATCGAAATCCTATGTCAGTTGATTGTCCCTTCCTGAGGTCCAAAGCGGTCACCGGATCATTGCCACAGATTCATTCCATGGTGGGAACCCAACGCTACGTGGCACCCGAAGTCTTGCATCGTGGTGAAGCAACGTCACGTGCGTATGACTTCAGGGTAGCATCTCGGTGCTGGTTTGTTTTTCTTGGGGGGGGAAGTTTGAGGTATACTGAAGTGGATGAAATTGGGTTGATGTTCTTTGATATGATGATATGATTCGATTTATTAGTGATGTAAGGACCGGATTAATAATCTCCACCCCTTTTTCCCCTCACCAGAAGGTCCAGAAGGGTTAAATTATATGATGACAAATCTGAGAACTTCAGTGTTTGAAGTTGCCTTTTGTCTTAAAATTTGGAATTGCAGGGATGGGTTGATGAACATGTGCAAAAGAGAGGTATTATTGGCATACACACTTTTTCACCCCAGGAATTAGATGAAATGAGACAGAGGCTATGTTGGTCAAGACATTTCGGAGAAAGATTCACTTCAGAATGATTTGAGCATATATTGTGGTTTCATTCTGAAACCAAGCATACCAATCCTTGGAGCAGCCCCAGCCCAACCGACGGAAAAACATCACAAGGATTTGTGGAGTTTGGGTGTCCTGACATTTCTGCTACTCACCGGTGGCTATCCAAATACTGCGTGACTCAGCCGAATTTTGAGACTCAACTCGGTGGAAAGATGTTTTTTTTGTTTTTTTTCGATATCTGAAATTGTATCGAAATATGAAAATGATTTGGGAGTGAATAGGCAAACATGTGAACATTTCAATGGATTCTTGTATATTTTTTGGAATCATCAAGTTGGAAATCACTGAATCATCAGGAAATCAGGACCCACGTTCTACCCGAATGATTTCATGAGCTTTTTAGTCGATTTCGAGTCGTTGTAAAACCCCACAGGTCACAAGAAGCTTTACAGGAGGCAATCGCGAAGTGCCTCGACCAAAAAGCTGGACCCGAAACGCCATGTTTATCTTGGTGATTTCTGAGGTGTTTTCTGAGGGGTAGGTGTTGGAATTTTATATCAAATAAACAACAGTTAATGTTTTGTTTTTCCTTTTCCTGGATTTGTTTTAGGTTATTTTTTTTACTTTGTACCATGGTAGATCGCCATTACACCTCCAAGTTGGGATAATCTTGTTTACCTTTTACAGGCATCTTAAGCAAATCCAAGAAAAGAAATGCCATCTAAATGTGCAGTCATGGCCATGTCTGGTTTCAATGATGTGTAATGGTGGTGAGATATGATGAGATATGAATCAATGTCAAATAGAAAAGATGTACGTCAAAAATGTTTTGATTGTAAGTTTCAAGGTGATGTTGAACCCCATGATGAACCTCATCTTCTTGGAACATTTGAATACTTAACCTGAATAGCATACACATACACCCCAAGCATCTTACATATTCAGCAGCCTCTTGCGGTCTGAGGATTTCAAGTGAGTCTGCACAACTGATTCTGAAGGCGGGGGGTGGAATCATTGGGAGAACGGCAGAAGTTTGCGCATGGATATGAAACATAGATCTCTCCAATGGTGATATTCCTATGGGCTTATTCCTATTTGAATTTCATGTTCGAATTAATTTGAATCCTCATTTCTTTGTCAAATCAGAATTTCTGTGAAAATTGAGTGAAAGTGGATGCAAAGCTCTTTTGATCATTTGATCCCTCAGAAATTAGTGACCCCAAACCGGATTGGTTTGATCATTTAATCCCTGATATGCACCAAACCTATGATACCTTTTGGAATCCTAATTTTAAGATTTTTAAGCCATAGCCACTTGCTGCTGACAGCTTCTTTCATGTTAATCACTTTGTAAGACTGTAAGTTTTGAATGACTCGTGACTCGCCGATACTCGTGTCAATCTGAATGTCGGCCCATAATTTGAGTTTGAAGAAGTGTTTGAAAGTCGCACGAGAAGTCATTTCATCAAAGATTTTAAGGCAAACAACCATGCTGAGCATTAGGTGGAAGTGACTTTCGCACAATCAGCTTCCGAGCTTAAGATTGACTCATTTCAACATGTTTGCTGTATAAAGATGCATCCATTCATTGTCCACTCCTTTTTCAGATCTCTCCAATGACTCAGGGTCTCTTGCAGTTGGATCCGGTACAGCGTTTCTTGGCTGAAAACGATGATTTCACAACACGAAATGGTGAGAAAACAAACTTGAAAGGTGAGGAAAGGAGGGAAATCCTTGAGTAATGCTTTGAATTTGAATAGGTGTTGCTTTCAACTCAGTGTTTATTTATTATGATTCCATTTTGGGCATGTGACAGGTGTATTCTTTGAAAGGTTTCACTTAACTCCTTACATCTCCTTACGGGTAGTAACTTGTTTAAACGAATGCAGTTTGAAGGTCTCACTGGGGCTCCGTTTCCCTTCCCCGTTTCACCAGGATTCACTCTGAAGGACCTCCAGTCTCGTAGTTGGCAGACAGGCGACGAGGACAGCCATCCAAACGTCAGGTCATCCTACTTTTTTAAGTCATTTACTGTACATCAGCCAATGGCGAATTGGTGGTTTAGGTTGGTGGTTTGGATTGCTGGGATCCCTTAGGGATTGTTACTTGGGGTTACCCCTAGAAACCCAAACCGCCGGGCCCCAAACCACCAATTTACCATTGGCTGAATAGAATGTAATTGCAATAGAATTCTTATACATTATTTGCGGGAGTATTGATTCATATATACAATATCTACAAACTATAATATGCATCCATGCTTGATATACATTGACATGTGCATATCTCAAAATATTGGACTAGATTGGTATGTACAAAGGGATCTCAGATGACACTTTTCTGCAACGTCAGATTACAAACTCCCAAGGTTTCCCATGTCGAGTTTTTCTCAGCATATACTTCAATGGACATCAAGAGGAAGTGATTAAGTGAGTAGCATTCTGCTGTGTGAGCTTGTGCCAGATATGGATGGTCCATATTCCAAAAATCCTGGTGACTGTCTTGCTTCATGGGAGGCTTTACAGGGTGCCACTACAGAAAATCTAGATGAACAATATTACCCAACTGAATCCAGTTGCAAATTCAATTCTCCTAATCCCACCACTTTCGATTCCACACAAACTACAGTACACTACTCCGAGTAAACTAAAAGATTGCAATGGAAGAACACCTCCCATTTTTTGTGGGTGATGGTATTATTTACACGGAAAGTATGAGGATTTTCACCATGGCAATGTTAGTTTACTAGAAATTACACCCCCCCCCCCAAACCAAACATGGAACCTGAAAAATGGACCCTTGGAATCTTGGAGATTCCTATTGGAAGGCCCATCATTTCCAAGTTCCAAGCTGTTAATCTTCCGGGGGTGTTTAAACGACATCCAACAACCTTCCCCCCCATCCAGGATGTGATTCTTTTACCTCCGACCTTTCCAGCAGCTGGACCTGGAGCTCCCATGGCGCCAAGTCCAAATTCGGAGTCGACACCTTGTACCATGGCAAGTTCTGAGTGGCAAATGTTGGTTGGACCATGGAACTGGTTTGTTCAAAGGAGGAGTTTTTCGGGTGTTTGGAGGATTTTTTTGTTGTTGGATAAGTTGTTTTGATACTTTTTGGAGGATTTTTTGTTTGTTGGAAAAAAAGTTGCTGTTGTTGCTTTTTGTTGGTTGATTTTTTGTTGTTGGATAAGCTGTGGAATGCTTGTTTTTCCCGTTGGCCGTTGGATGCTGTTTTGGTGTCAATTCTAAGGGCACATGGTGGTTTCAGGGTTAAAGGATTTGGACCGGGGTTTGAATAAGGAAAGGTACAAAGCAAAGTTGCAATACCATCTCTGAAAATTATTCATGTCACCGCAAGAATCATCAGGTCATATTGTTTCCGGGCAATCTGGACCAACCTCAGCTCACATAAACTGAGATTGAGAGAATCCCAATGCCAAACACACAAAGATGGGTGAATCATATATACATACATTTCCATACTTTACCTAGATATTTCTGAGTCCAAACCCATAAACGCAAAAAATGCAACAGTTTAGATGACCTCCTACCAAAACGGCCGGCCGAGTGGGAAACCTGAAATCTCAGGCAGTGGCGACTTTGAAGTGATGATTCCTCCACCGGCTCCATTGTCACTTAGCTCCCAACGGTGAGGAATCAGAGGTGTGCTGAAAAAGAAACAGATCTCTATACATACCCTCCAGGGAACTAACATATCCCCCAAAAATGGCATTTTGAAGATGATTTTCCTTTTCCCCAGGTGGGATATGTTAATTGCCTGGAGGGTATATCATCATATATCACATGATATGTAGATAGAAGATGATAGAAGTGTGTGTGTGGGTATGTGTGACGAAGAAAAAAGACCCGAGTTGAAACTTGAACTTGGGTGACATCCATACGGATGTTTCCGAAAATAGGGTACCCACAAATCATCCATTTTAAGAGGATTTTCCATTATAAACCATCCATTTTGGGGTAGCCCTTTTTTGGAAACATACATTTGTAGGTTTTCTACCATTCCTGACCAAAACGCTGAGATGATTCTCCCATGATTCCAATGACTCCAATGCGCGCAAAGGTGGCAAATAACGAAAGATCCTGGAATATGTTAGATGTTTACCCAAATTTCAGTTTTTTTTGATGCTAATGGTTTTAAAAAACGTTGCAGATTTCTTTGAATTTATATTCATCCACAGATGCTACATTTTTTTCAGGATTTGGTTGAACCATTTGAATCTAACGATCAAATCACTTGTATCTCCTTGCAACCGAGGCATTCTTTGAATGATCCGTCCTTGCTGTCTGGCATTCACGTGGCTCCTTGACTTGGTATCTGCCAACGATCTGAAGAGTTCTCAGGGTGAAAAAAAAAAATATATATATATATATATGGGTGTTTCCAAAAAATAGGGGTGGGCCCCCAAAATGGATGGTGAAAATAATGGAAAACCCTAGTAAAATCGATGATTTGGGGGTAATGTTTTGGGTTCTTGAAGTACCAAGGGGAAATTGCCATGTTCTAAGATTCTAAGCTCCTCTTAGGTTGGGCAAAGAAGATCAGTGGGAAATTTTGTTTCTTTTCCAGGGAGGGTGTTATTTTTCTGACACTTCAAACGCTGCGAGATTTCGGAATTCAACTGTTTATGTTGGTGAAGTTTGCACACATAGATCCAGGATACATGTTCATAGTTACTGCATGTGCTTGTTTGTGGCCTGCATGATCAAAGGATACGGTATTGTTTATGCCATGAAAATGATGGGTTGACACACTCTGCCGAGCCCCCACCCGAGGAACCAGAACCGGAACCAGGGCAACAACGTGCCGAACGTACTCCTAGCATTCTGCCAACGATGAGTTTTCTAGCAGGCAGGATTTGTCAACCAGTGATATGCGGAGGTCGCAGGACATGTTCAGAGATCAAATGTTTGTTCTCCTTTTGCCGGCAAAGCCGGTGAATTCATTGACAGTTGACATCACTTTTTCTTGATGCCAAGACATGAACTGTTGACCATTGTTCCACGGTAACACTGATACCATCCAGTACACAACCACGCAGTTGTTTTTTCCGAATCCTGTCAGTGTTTTTTCATGACATTAAGTAGAGTGGACATGAATAGACACAGTCTTTTCAGTATCATGTTGATATTGAACTCAATCAGATGTGTTGTTTTCCAATTTGTTCCATGCCCACCAGGTATGGAGGAAGAGTTGCGTCGTCCTCCGCGGCCGTTTGATGGTGCCCTGCGGCGGATGCTGAGTGATGAACAGCTGCGGCTCGACCAAGAAGTTGGAAATTTTCCAGCAAAACTCCTCCTGAAAGAAACAAGAAGAAACACACATATCCTCCTGAAAATTAACATATCCCCTGAAAAACGATGATTGGAAGATGCATTTCGCTATTGAAAATAGTCCCTTATTTTAGGGGGCATATTGGTTTTCCAGGGTGTACAATCCCTGAATCGCCTCTGAACCTCGATGGTCGGAAGATGCATTTTGCCTATTTTCAGGGGTTATGTTGGTTTCGGGGCAGCTAGAAATCTACTGTTTTTCTTTAGGTTACCCTCCTGCAAACTAATCTATCCCATCCAAAAGGATCCAAAAGGCAGTTGGGAAGATGAGTTTCCTTTCCCATTGGTGTTTTATGTATGGATATGAGTGCTCATGTGTTAGTTCCCCGGAGGGTAAGTATATTTACAAACGATACATTTTAATTTTCGATCACCATGATAGTTTACCAGGGGATTAGCCATCTACGATCTACAGAATTCTTTAACATCATGTAATGATGATACATTCTGATCAATCATAGGTCACTGATAGTCAAGCATCATTTCCCAAGCCCAAATTTGTTTGCCCAGAAAACAGATTCTGGGGTGATTTTGTTGAGAAAAAGGAGCAAACTTCTTCATCCAATTGCTGTTTGGGCGCAGCAGGGACCCACACGACCAAAGTAGACAAGAGTCACCAACATGTTTGAAGTTTACTAAGATGCTACTCAAATTGTAGGCTGGAGCAACCTTAGTTCAAATATGTTCAAATAATCTTGTCTGGTGAATCAGTAAAATTGCCGACTCTCCATACCATCCACAATGAATCTCCGGACGCAGACCGCCCGCGATCGTCTCAGGTGCTTGATACTATCATTTGGTCTGATGGTTTAAGGGTTGGTTCTTGTGTATTTATTCAGCTCATGCATGGCAAGATCATGCCGCATCTTACAATATATTTAAAACGTATCCAGTTGACTTTCAGAAAATAAGTTTCACATTAGAGATATTTTTGCTCAATATGTCTATACTCTCCCTGAAACAAACGTAGCACCTGAAAACATGCCAACAGCAGAATAGTCTTGCAATCAGCATTTTTTTAGGTGCTACATGGGTTTCAGGATGGGTAGATTGGCCAAGTTGACTTTTTTACCTATTTGCCCCAATGTTTGTCCTACCACCTGCGTAGTTGCACCGGTTGATTGAGATTTTCGGTTGTATAGTAAATACCAGTGCAGCTTCAAAAAGGGGTTCTTGTTGATGGCAGAACTCTTGTACCTTCCCATAATATGAAGAGGGATCTACTGTTTGGTGCAAGATTTCTTCCATCAATCCTCAACTAATTTCACAAGATCAACTGAAATCAAATTAAGTTTAATGTCGCATTGCATTTTTCCTGCAACCCTCAAGGCAAAATCTGACGGGAGGACTGTCAGACATGCAAGATCCTCAAGTATCGAAAGCCAATACTTCGCGTGCAGATCTAGGCGTATCAGACCGCCCTTTTCAGTGCCTAACCAATTTGAATTTGTATGGGAAAAAACGGAGGGGTCCAATAATCAAATCTTTGAAAAAACTTGAAATCGTCGCTTACGCTGAAAAGTCATTGGGAGTTCACTTGATAAGCCACACCCCCCGGACTGGACCCCTTAGGACTCAAAGCTTAGGAAGTTTCCGGGTAGTGCCGCCGAGGGGATGGAAATTGGGGAGGGAGCGGGTTTTTTGGTGATGACGTGCCAAGAGGATTCAGGGATTAATGGATTCAATTTACACCAAATAGCACCCTGCTGGTGGAAGTAAGTGGGTGAACATGAATCATCAGACGTTGATATTTATGATGAGATTTGTCAACTATGAAATTTTCTGTAGGTTTACTTTTGTTTTGTTTGTCATTCAAAGATCTTTGATATCCTGAAGACAAAATATCCAAATCCCAAAGATATTCCAACAAGTTTCCCCCCAAACACGTCACAACCGAAATGAGCTCTTAAGAGCCAGGTAAGGTAAGGTCACATCCTGCAGTGTGACTTTATTTTAAGGCTCGACAAAGCCATAAACGTGTAGGATTGCAAACATATAATATAATATAATATATATATATATGCCCTAGCTATTTGAATCGAAAAGAGCTGATTAATTATGTTTCCATCATCATGTTTTAGCGGAGTGTTTTTAAAATTGGGGTGAAAGGGATGGCCCAAAGGAAGCGGGTACCAAAAACTTGGAGGGAAAACGTGTGGGTCGTACGTCTAAGTTGTACCAAACAAGGTGTAACAAAAGATCACAAAAAACTCAACCTGACAAAACAATCTGAATGATTTTATTGGGACTTGCTCTTTTTTTTGATTGTCTTTCCACCAAAAGACACCCCCCAATTTTATAAATTAACAAAACAACATGTCCTTCACTTGGCCCTGATATTTGAATCATCAGGAACTTTTTTCTTTGAAACAAAAACAAAAACTGACAATAGACACACACACATACATAATTATTTATATACACAAGTAGAAAACAATGCGTATAAATAGCTTTATCACCTTCTGCACGACCATTCCTCAACCGTCCTCACCGTTGGGCCCTCACTTTCCGAGGTCTAGGGGGTCAGGACTGCAGCTGTCCCATGCCCGCGCTGCTGCAGCGGGGCCCTCGGAGCTGCATTTACACTTTCTGGTGCCTTCCACGTGTTGCTTGGTGACATGAAGATGGTGGTTGGAGGAGAAAGTTTTTTCAATTCATTGATGTGAATTTGAATGGTTGTTTTGGATTAATGTCATGATGGGTTTGATCGGGTTTTAAGTAATGTTGACAAGTCGTGTTGTTTTTCATTGTGTTTTTTTAACCATTAATTCGTACGCTTTGCATGTTTTATGATATCTACAATTTGCCGCCGCCGTTTTTGTTGATGGGAGGATGATGGGTGATGGATTGTGGAAATATTCAAGGATTTGACAGGGCTGATAATGATGTTGTTGCAGATGATGTATGCAAACCGAAGATGTAGCTGGGTGGTTGAAGTATCCGTTTAACTGAGTGTGGGACTGTTGCATCACCCTGTTTTTTTTTGCATATTCAAGGCAAACAAAAGAAAAAAAATGGACCATGTCCCGGAACCACCAAAGTATATCTGGAAGAAACAAGCTAGCATATCGCGACGTCTTGTACGTGTCAATTTTAGAACAATATGAATACATTGTATAAATACCCTCCTGGGAACTAACGTGTTTCCTTTTCAAGGCACTTTTGAGTCCATGATTTTTCTTTTTCCCAAGGTGAGATACTGTATGTTAAACTTCCCTAGAGGTAAACTGGTTGGTGGTTTCAAATATTTGTTACTTTCAGCCCTATTTTGGGAAATGATCCAATTTGACTAATTTTTTCAACTGGGTTGAAACCACCAACTAGGTAAACATTGATGTTTCATAAACATCCAAGAAATCTCCAACAAGACCCACTGAACGGACCCCGAACTGTCAGGTGCTGGTGCTGTGGATGAATCAACATTGAAGGAGCTGAAAGCAAAGTCAGGCTGCAATGTCCCTTGAATCAACAAGTTGGTTAAATATATACCAATGGGGTGATATACCAAGTTACCCAAAACTGAGGGTTGATTATGATTATATCAACTAAGCGTATGATACACCATGTTGGTACATCAACTAAGTTGGATTCCTAAGTTAGCTATGATATACCAAGGGGTGATTAGCACCAAGGTCAGGGAATAGATTTGAAGATTAGCTTGAGCAAAGGTGAGGAGTAGACATGGAGTTCTAGAATGTACAACTTTCATTTGTCTTCAGTCTTCAAGTTGTGATGAATGTATTATGTATCTTTGCTTCATCTACTTTCTTAATCTTTAACACGTCACTGAGTTATTTATTTTGAATGTATCATTGGTCTTACGTTGAACTTTGGGATTGCAAACAAAATGAGGTCTTAGAACATGTTTTTTTTTGAATAATTGCATCTTAAAAGCTGTTAAAACTCTGGATGTTGGTTCAATATTGAAAGACATGGATCTTCGCGGCTGAAGTTTACAGTATCTTGTTCCAACTAGACTTCCGCAAAAGATTAGAATGGTCGTACAGTATATACCTGACAAAAAGTAAGTGGTGCATCTAGAATTCGTATTTTTGTACTATTTATTTGATATGTATATATAATGGTATGTAGATAATTTTGATTAGTTGTCTTCTAGAAGTGCTGAATGCTTGTCAGTGTTGTCAATTGATCACGTATTTGTCTCCGACTTATCTTGCAGCTATCAGAACTTTATCGGAGTTGCTTGATAGATCATTTGTAACCTTCTCATTACTCCTCATTGGTATTTCTAACATTTCCCATACTTTCATCTCGAACCGAGCTTCAACTTAGTGTACCTTTATGTATAATATCTTTAATCCATGATCCTTCACAAGCTCACCGTTCATTGAAATTGGATTCATCTGAATTCATTTTGGGTTGATGCGGAGTTTTCGAACCTAAGTTTCAATCTTGAAAGAATGTAAAGCAATGGAAAACTCTGCATCCGTGACAGATACTGAACAGACCAAGCGGTATTTGTGGATTTGAGGATCTAAGATATTTTCGATTTGTAACAGCGTGTATGGTCAAGTTTATCATTGATTCAACTTGTGTGATTTGGAAATTTCCACGGAAGGATTGATTTTACACAAACCATAACTTGCGTTGACCTGTGTGAAATGCATAGTAGGGTAACATGATGTGACATGGCCTAGTGACTATCATTTAATGGGACAGCTGTGGACAAAAATTGGGACACGAAACACAGCGCATGCAGAGATGGATTTATCATACCCAGGTGTATGTGAATATACACCTAGATGCTCCATGTGTGGTTCCAAGAATATAGCACATTTCTTTACCCCATCTGGGTAGGAAATAATACATTTGGGTTTGTCATCGCCAAGTCACGCGACCCAAACAAACACCCAACACAGGTAGTTTCGTAGCAGGAAACCCTTCAGAAATGCAGACATTTCATTTATTTGAAGCTTCTTTGAAAGATCAATTCACCAAGATGGATATTCAGAAACATATTCAATCATCTTGTATTTCTACCCTTCCTTTCATAATCATGCTTCAGTGAAAAAAATGTGTGTATTTTACTTCCAATAGTATATAGTATTTACCTTTCAAATATCCCTCCATTTTACACCCCCAACCGTGAGAGAAAGAGTATCTACTTCTCAATCTTTCGAGATCTGTTCATTTTTGGAACTTCCAAACTTCAGAAGTGAACTAAGCAGATTTGATATACACTCCCTGAAACTAACATAGCATCTGAAAAATAGGGTTTCCCAAAAGGAAACTGGTGTTCCAACCATCATTTTTCTATATTTTTCAGGGCCTATGTTAGTTTTAGGGAGGGTATTTGATTCGTCATCCTTTCGGTTTAAGGTCTGGACCACACCAGCGGAGGGGCCAAATGATGCCTGCCATGTGGTGATCGTCGGCACTTGTAGCACCTTGTTGGTGTGATGGTTAAAGGGACAGTAGATTTTCTTTGGAAAGAAGTTGTTGATGAGTCAGAAATCTGGTGTTCAAATCAAAACTATTGGTCCATCAATGGTTGGTCAAGATGATATGTGAACATGGTTAGATAACTATTATTGAAGCTCCAAAATGATATAAGAAATCGTGCACCAGTTGATACGGTAGGTAGTTTATCCCATGATTTACAGGGGTTTTATACATCCCAGGTGGTTGTTTGGGATTTCTGAACCATAAATAAACAGTACCAATAGTTGAGCCATCCGATATGCAGTCTTGGGGCAATCTGCGTGTTATCGTGGATTTCTGGATCAGCTTTGCTGCCCAGTCAGGTGGTTAGAAACCATGTTTCTCCGCAGTTCACGGTAAGCGCCTGGAAATCCCTCATAAACTAACATAGCCGCTAGCCGGTGAAAAAACTCCTTTGTTGGATGAATAAGTTCCTTCTGAGTTTTTTTCCAAAATGCCTCTTGAAAAATGGTCAAGATATCAACAAAATTTCTTTCGTTTTAGTAAGGTCAATGTACTGTGGCTCAGAAAATGCTGGTGGACGTCCTACAGAAAGACGCACCTAAGGCATGGTCAAAGGGAGGCAATGGATTGGTTCACTCTCCTAGGAAGGGGTCGGAAGATTACTAGGTGGTGGTTTCAAATATTTGCTATGTTCAGCCCTATTTGGGGACATGATCCAATTTGACTAATATGTTTCAAATGGGTTGAAATCACCAACTAGATAGCTATTTTTAGGGATGGGACCCTGGAAGGATCTGTGATAGTTTGTTGGATGGTATCTTAATACAATTGTTTGTATTTCAGGCAACTTTAGATCTAATAATTTATCTATGTGTATAGTTTAGTTGATTGGTGTATTTCTTTTATCTAGAATGTAGCTAGTTTTTTGACTTCGTTTTCAAGTCAGGAAGACATGTAGTTGACTATCCAACATGTTCCACATGTCAGTTGAAATATAAGCACTTGGAATGTGAGTTTATGGACGTGCGTCAACCTTCCAGAGTCAAATTGCAGGATTTGATTTAGCTACAGGTCTTTGGATTGCATGCCGTTTGCAATCAAATACAATTGTGATCATCCTGGAACAGATAAATTTTCACGAATATCCTCAAATTTCAAATTTGACATTATTTTTCCGGCATTGGGGATCCAACTCACCCGTATTTATAAATTTCATACTATGAAACAGTCGTTCCACCTACATGTGAAGTTTTAAAAATGTATGTCGTGTCTATCCTGGGGGATCACAATCCCAACCTTCATCTCCTCAATACGCGTCACCGGACTCGTGGAAGACATCACCCCAACAACTCCAAACCGAACCTCAACCCATCCGATATCATCCAGACCGCCAAAACTTCGGTGTTTTTTTTTCAGGATTTTCCACAGAACCGTTTCACCGTCGTGATGTTCTGGCGCAGCGATGTGCCTCGTTTTTTTTTCGCTGTGACAACTAAAGATCACACCAAAGACCAAGTATTGGAGGTGGGTTTTGTGAAACCAAAAATGCGGAAACAAATTAACTCAAGTTGTTTACTGAATCTCCAACAGAACTGATAGAGAAGGATCATGGTTAATGAGAATCACTTTTTTTGTCAAATCTGTTGTTTTTTCCACTTCTTGAATTCCAAAGGAAATTCAGCAGCATTTTCCCAACCTGGGAGCCAAGGTTTCATCCCCTTGGCTCGGGTGATTTATGATGGGTTTATGATATCAAGGAAATCCAATACCAAACAAAATGCCCGAAGAGAACTCTTGTTTTTAGGAATTCTTCTAATTTGGGGTTAGATTATTTTTTCTTTTGCAGCTTCAATTCTCCGTTTGAGTTCCAGCAAGTGTGGCTTCAGCTCCTCTTTCAGAAAAATAAACATATCAGTTGCTGGTGCAAAAATGGTTTCCATGTGAATTCAAATAACATGAAGCCATAACTTGCTATCATGGTTTGTACAAACGAAAATGCGGTTGCCCAAGCTTTTGCAGAGAATTTGAAATTTGCCACTCGTTGATGTAATTGTTTGCTTATTGTAAAGGAAACAAGACTGGGAGAGACCCATGTGATTCAACTGAGCCGTGGTCGGGTTGGAGTAGAATTCCAGGATGGGAAGTTTTGAAGCTCCCCCGAAATTCGTAGGGGTTAGAAGACGGTTAGACTTAGACCTTATTGGTAGCTGATTGGGGGAGATGATTAAACATACATTGTGATTTTATATGATACATACGTAATGATATACAGATATGCTAACTACTAACCTACAACCATCCTGAAACACTTGGAATATGCATGAATTGGAAGATCTCAGAAATACAGAAAAAATAGCATGTTCATGTTTTTACTTAGTTTCATTATATGTCATGTTCGTTTGTCGGAGAGAAATTATGTGGGAAAAAATGCTCCTGGCCTGAGGTGTGCTTGAGCGTCGAAGAAATGGATAACCTGCAGAGGCCTTGTTACACGGGATAATCGGGCCCCTAAAGATTGACAGGTAGCGTTTGTCCCTTGGTGATGGTTTCGGGTTTCTCCAATTTTTTGTAGGGAAATTTCTCAAGTGATAAAATGGCAAAGCCCGAAATACAGGGGTATAGGATTCATGGTTTTTTGAAATCCCATTCCCAGCCACCTGAGATGAATAAATAAGCCTGTTTTCTAATGGGATGAACCACGGTTCCCTCAACTGGTGAGTCTACCGGATTTCTGAAGCATCAACAGTAGTAGCCTTATTGAACTCTTGACCTTGGGAGGTATGAAGTCATCTCGTACAAAGAAGTTATGTGGACAGTGAAAGAGATTGATATTTGAACATTGAACTTCTGAAGATGGTGCAGAAGATCCAGGGCTGGTAATACCTACCCCACCGAAAGCTAACAGTTCGCTCTGAAAAGGCCTTCCCAAGAAAAAATGACATTTTCCAACCATCCATTTTCAGGGGCGAGCTGTTAGTTTCAGAGGGGGGTAACAGATTGTGTCATTGTACTTCACTTGAATGATGCCATGTGTGACCACCAAGTTTTGCAATGGGGTGCTATGGCAAATGGAGAGGTGTCCCTCACTCTCTTGTCTTTAGCTCACCATCCATAAAGTGGGAGCAAAACAATAATGAAACCGGGGCTTGCTGGGTACTCACCTAAAAAGTCTATTTACCTCCCCAAAAAGTTACCTTCCCAAGAGGAAAGTAGTATTCCAAATTCCAACCATCTATTTTCAGGTGCTATGGAAACCTCACATGTCAAATATCCCAACTGGCCTGGGGTGGCTTGGTAGGGATGACCTGCCAGAGCACCGAAACATCTTGGAATTGGACTGCTTGTGTACGACAATTCAAGGATCATTAACCAGGTTCATTCTGTTTTCCCTTGTGTATAATAAGATGAACAAAAAGTGACTATCAGACTATCATTTTTTTTGGATTAGGCTATCATGACTGCATGATTTACTATCATACTGTTGATGGAAGAAATCCTGCACCACCTGGGATGTATGAAACCTTGTAGAAATGGGATATTCTCCATATTAACTGGTGCAGGATTTCTTCCATCAACAGTATGTTATCATGATACTTGACTTATCATGATGAAATTTGACTGAATGGACCATGTAGGCGATCCAGCGCAACAGTGGAGCTCTTGCCAAAGGAGCAGGAAGGGAAGCGAAACTGGGACAGCAAGGATTTATTCGTTTGGTGTTTGGGCGTTACCCCGGCCATGGCTAGGATTGAACACGTGTTTTTGATGAGATGTGTTGCTGAGATGAAGATCTGTTCTTTTTTTTCAAATGTTGAATCCTGGTTTCTTACCACCTTTTTGAAACAAGAAAAAATGGAAGGAACTCCAAGCTCAAAGTTGAGGATGAAATTCACAGGAAATTTTCCCAAGGTGAGTTGCCTTGTCAAAGAGGTGACATGTGACCAGTTAATTGTGACCTTTTCCTACAACAAAAGACAACTTGGACATGGAGATCTTGGATTTTGTTTAAAGGTGTTTTTTTTCTTTCTACCATACTAAATCACCAATTTTGTTCACCACTTGGGAGAATACCCCCCTGAAAACTAACATGTCCTCTGAAAATCGATGGTTGGAAGATGTATTCCCTACTGAAATGGTCACTTTTTAGGAGACATGTTAGTTTTCAGTGGTGCATTATTGGGTCACTTCATCTTCACACTTTTTTGAAGATGCAAATCCTGGGCTCCACTGGGACAACGGTTGGGTTTCCTAAGGACCTTGGATCATTACTGGTGAAAGCTTAGTGCAGGTCCGTGACCTCGGGTGATGGAGGGTAAATTATCCCCGGGTTTTCAAAACATGCCATTTTTCATGACTTCCTTTTTTTTTCGGAATTTGTAGGGCCCAGAGTCCAGGTGAGTGAAATTTCCCAAAATGCACCTTTAACCAAAAAAACCCGGCAAAAATGCATGAATCTAGCCAAAAAAAAGGACATAGAAGTCATAGTCATTGATGTGATCGTCACAAGAAGCTGCAGCTGCAACGGCTATATGGCCCGGCCATGATTCGTCTCATGTCTCATTCGTCAGCTTCCCGGAAGGTCCTGGAAGCGGAGCGACTGATGGATTCCCATATCAATGGTGAGCGACGACCTCGAAGTCCAAAAGCACCCAAACGAATCGCTCTCAAGGCGGCCATAAGGTTGTCATTGTCGTTGCCATAGAGCAAGTTTTGGTTGTAGATTTTTTTTAAATTGTTTTGTGTTTTGAGATGTGGAGATTGGTATACTGTAATTTATTTGTTAATATTAATTACATCTGGTCGTTTTTGATTAGGTCAGCAGATTATTTTGTGGATGTTGTTGGTATATCACTGAAGGAGGAACAATGGAACTTCTACTTTAACCTTGCAAAAGATGTCGCCATGGAAAATAAAATCCTCCAAAAAAGTGGATTCATAGGGAATTGCTGGGATACATGTTGCATCTAGATCCATTTGGATGATGCTTTTTTGAATGAGTTTAAGTATATCATGTTTATCTTATTTATTCAGTATCGAGTTTAGATAATATTATTTCATGTTCTTCAGATGATTTCGAATATAATTCATGAATGATTTTGAAACTTCAGCTTTTATAAAACGAAATTTGAAATCATATATGTTCGCGCTCTTTAATGGCGATTGGGATTGACAAATATGCCTCCAATCCAGCCATTTCCAAAGCACCGCCTGTGTGTTTCAGGACAACCTCCCGGACGCCCAAGGGACATCAGGGGGTCAACCTTCAAAGCGCTGCCGATGATTGTGACCGACGTGGAAAAAAAAACAAACATCAGCGGCTCCAGGAAGCGCGAGTGGATTCCCATTGCGGGTTGGATGAAGAAGTTGGGATCCCATTTTTTTTTGGGTGTTTCTGTTTGTTTTTTTTTGAAGTATCGGCCCTTTCAAAATATATTACTGTACCAAATATGTGTTTAGTATACATGTTTCTTTTTCTTGGTTAAGAAATAGCTGCCGGGTAGTTGCCTGGTAATTAGGATAGTTGCATGTATCCAAAGGAGCAAAAGCTGGCAGGTTGGAAATCCCTTAATTTTCCAAGAAATGAGCCACGAAAAAAAACCGTGGTTGGTTGGATTATATAGGGGATTATACTACCCGCCGGTTTTTTTGGGATTTTAAAAAGCCATTTATAAATTATAAGGAAGGATCCCTATTAACCAACCAGTATACTGGAAAGTAGGAAGGAAACTCTGAACTTTTCTGGGAATGCCAGGTTTTTTTTTTACCACAGATGTTACCCATTTTGGTGCACACTAACAATAGTTCAAAGTCTACAAAAAATCGGGGGCACTGAATCCATTGATTTTGATTATCAAGAATCAAAATCAACCATCTGCAAAAACGTTGCAGATACGATGTGTGTTTATCACTTGCAGGTGATGTTGGTGCTTCAGGCACTGAGATCTTTGAGATTCTTTTGGTGGTTCTGGGGGTGGCAGGTTGCAGGAGGCAAAGAGTGGTTTTAGAAAAAGGATAGCGAATGTCAGTGCTTAAATCCTGTTGAAGATAGAATGTATACATAAATGCAATGTACATGTTGGAAAAACAACACATGTTTTTTGAGTCAATCCTGATGGCAGACATTGAAGGACAGTGATATTTCTGCAAAGGATTCTTGTCATTGCTTATTGCTTTCGACAGGGTTTGGAAAGTGAGTTTCTTGGCTCATCATTGTACATCGTCCTTAACAACTATTAGTGAACTTATCAGCAAAATGCAGTAAATCAAGAATTCATTGAATCATCCATGACCACGCAATCTAGAAGTATCTCCATTCGGTTGGCTTTAACTTTTGAGTTTTACTCGTCAAAAGCTGCAACTTGGTGGTTTACTGCGCTTTGGTGGTTCAACCAGCCCGGCCATCGCGCGGGTAGCTCGGGGACGGCGTTCCGCGTATTGAATGGGCAATGTATGGCCAGCTAAACCGACCCAGTCCATCGGCCATGCAGACCTTATGACAAGATGAGCCGCCAAGATATCCAGACAACCCCAAGAATTTAGCGCAACGGAAAAAATTGAATTGGACAGATGAAAGCCCTCCTTGTTTTTTGTTCAGTTGTTTTTTGCTTGGGAATTTTTGATGGGATGTGTTTGTGTGGACAAAACAAGAAGGATAAGAGTCTCCTTTGTTTTTTCTTTTGAAACTTCTGAAGAACAATCAACAAACACATTCCATTCAGACATTCCAACTTTTCCAAACAAAAACCAAAATACTGTAGAAACAAACAAACATTAAAAAAAACGGTATAAAACTTGTTGCTTCCATTTTTTTTGACTCTTCACCTCCCTTTTAACTGCTCCCAAAACGGCCCCCCCTTCGGCCTGTCTTCCTCCGGAGCGATGGAGCCTCCAGAAGCGACGTTGCTCCAAAACATCAAGCGAAGACAAGAAGCCGAGGTTCTGCAAAACGGTGGTGCTGAAACCCGGGGGTTGGGAAGTTTTCTATGGTTTTCTTACAGGGGTTTATCAAATGGGACAATTTTTTTAAGGGGAGATCAATGTATAGCACATTTGAGGAGTTTCCCCCTTTTTTTAGTTTATTATTTGGATTGGTATTATAATGACCCCTGTCTTAGCTACACTGGTGGACATGGGAAAAACTTCCTTCAAAGATTTTCATGGTCAAAAGAATTATGACATCTATGACCAATATGTTTCTAGTGGGTTTCAATGTGCGGTAAGATAGAGATCCTGATATATCAATGGAAGTGTAATTGAAATAGTATGGTATTTAAGGTTGTACCCGTTATCTCACTAATATTCGCAGAAAGGTCATTTTGAAGTCATTTCTACCAAGTTCCTACGAGTTCCCTGTTCGAACTCATACGGATCGGAGATGCAGATTGGAGATCACCTTTTTGCAGGGTGGCCTTGTGAAAAGACGCCTGCTGACAGGCCGGTGCTGGAAGTTTGGTTTGGCTTCAGGTTTCTATACTTTCAATTTAGTATAGGAATCTGTTGAAAGAAAAACACCTACATTTTGGATAATATATATAACTATATATTAAGTACTTATATATTATATATAATGTATAAAATCTTACTGTAATTTCCTTAGAAAAATTGACTACCTTTCCCCTTTCCAAATTTCATCAAGAAAATCCATGGATTTGCGCAGGTGGAGCCATTGCAACTGTGGAGCCATGTGGGGGATCTGAGTTGATGTGGCTACCTGGCTACCTGTAACGGTAGCAATGGAAGGAATTTATAGGTTGGAATTAAATGAGGATGAATCAAATGAATCCTATGGAACCATAATAATATATAAAAAAAACATCATTTATTCCCATAATCATATATCAAAAACCATCATTTATTCCCATAATTTGTAGGAAGGGTATGGAACCATCATTGTCCCCTTGTCCCTTAACCTCATCCGGATGCCGCAGCATTCAGGTGCCGCTACCACCGCGGCGGCCGCTGCCGCAGCGGAAGCGGCCACGGCGGCGCTGAAAAGCACATCGGCGATCGAGCGAACACCCAACCGGGTCACCACGCCGTTGAGAGCCTCTTGGCGATGTCGGATGGTTGGGGATGAACCAATGGATTTAATGGATTTAAACAGCTGAAAGATAGAGATCCAAAAGGCAGATTCCTTTTGGATATTCCATAGGGTTTGAGTTGATTTCTGAGGTTGTCGTAAGACATTTCATGAGTAAAGGCAAAGGATGACACAGACATACATGTTCTTGATGAGATCTCTTTTGCCTACCTTGGAACGAATGCGAATGTGTTGTTTTGCTTGCATTACATGTTTCATCATACAGGATCATGCAAGTAAAACAATGTTTTTTTTGACTTACTGTGCCTGAGCCTGTGTGGTTCACAATACATTTAGAAGAACAAATTGATTTCTTCAAGCAGTCGTTTCTGCCATTCTTGCATTTTCACCAGACATTTCGCTGGCGAGTTTGTTTTGAGGTCTACACCAGAAAGTCGCATAGACGCAGTCTTTCCTCTGATAGGCTGCGTTTGTTGTTATGGGTTTGGCAGTTGCAGATATTTCTCATCTACTAGTAGGTGGTGGTTTCAACTATTTTCACCCCTACTTGGGGAAATGATCCCATTTGACAAGTATTTCTCGAATGGGTTGAAACCACCAGCTAGTCCTTTTTTTTCATCAAAAATTTAAAGATCAAAGGCAATCAAATGGAGGTATTCACCCCCACCCAGGATCCAGTCACTACGCAGTGATGAAGGGATTCATCAATGTGGGATGATTATTCCCTGGCTTCCCACCGCCTATCCCCACAACTTCCAGGCTACCAAATTCAGGTGGTGGCCACTTTTGATTGGAATAGGTATGTGGGATGATTAACCTCCGAATGTTACCCCATGTGAAGTATGAAATCATGGACTACCAACCTCAACTTCCAAAAGCTTCTACATAAGGGGTAAACGATGATCAACTATGCTGTTGATAAACAAAACCCTTTACCAGTTGATACTGTTGATGGTCCAGACATCCTGCCCTGTCTGGGATATACAAAACCTTGCTTTTAGTAGAATAAACTACTTATCACCAATATAATGAATATCCAAAATATATGTGTTAATGCCATATGGCAACAGAACTGAAAAAATGGACAAACATATCATTCAATCATCATTCTGTGTTTCAACATTTTTCTTTGGAATGTTTCAACAGTGTTTTTCCGCCCCAAAAAATCCCTGGACCCCCTCCCCCTCCCTGGCCATCATAACCCTGGTATGAAACCTCAACCCAACTCAACCCGAACTCCAGGGCCTCGGTGGTCTCCGTCCATTCACTTCCATCACCGCCACATAGCGACTCCGAGGAGGCCCACCCGACCGGTCAGGAGATCTCCGTGGGTTTTTGAAGCACTGAGATGGTCTATGGTTGATGCTATTTTTTTGTTGAAGGACTAGATTTTTTATACATTTTTTCTTGTATGAAATTTTGGAATTTCTCTTAACAAAAGACATGTCTCGAGTATTTGTTGACTAATTTTTGTTTGTGGAGTTGTTTGATTGTTTTTTTCCATTGTCATCGACAGCAACTTGAAGTAGTGGGGTGTTTGATTGCATTCCCTTCACCTGGGAAAATGCTGACTGGATGCCCATGGTGAGTGGTTACCCCTCACTAGTAATTTTCCATCTATATATTGTGAGCAGAGCAAGTTTTGCACAAATGAAACACGAAAGCACCATCTGGGAAGTGAAATGGTTGTTAATTTATATATACATACTGGATGGTGGTTTCAAAGGTTTTTTATTTTCATCCCACCCTGGGGAAATGATCCAATTTGACTAATATTTTTCAAATGGGTTGAAACCACCAACTCGTATATCTTTATATTAAAATTCCATTTCGGCCCAGTTACCATCACCACCGTATCACAAGTATGGCCCATTCAAAGAACCTCGACATTTCACCGGACCATCATGCATATTTCTTGTTGCTTCCAAAGCACCTTGGTGGGACCAACAAAAAGTGCCATAGGCAGCTCCTTCTCCAGTTCGCTGCTCAAGTGCTACACAGGTTGGAATTGGAATGTGAGTTCTTGCGGTCCAAAGCGCTCTCCTTCTGGGTGAATTGAATTTCAGACATCCTGCATCAGTCAAGACTACCCAGACATGGGCGATTCTACAGGAAGGGGAATGCCCTTTGTGGAAAAAATGGCGGCGAATGCCCTGAATATCTTGTTGAGAAGATTCATTTTCAGGAATTGATTGGATGTAAATTGATGTTTTCTCAGAGGCATTGCTTCAGGCAGCACTCCACAAAAAAAATACGTGTCAAATCTGACTGAAATTTGATTCTTTATCACGTCACAAAATTAGATGCCGTTGAATCTATTGGTTTCTACTGAAAGGCTACTAGCATGAGACATTTTTAGGCCGTAAGGAGTTTCTCACTCAATTCGAGACACAACGGAAGACCCATTTGTTCTTATGATGACTTTGATGCAGCCAGTCCTAGCCTTTTAGGTGTTGCCCCTGTCATTCCTTTGCTACCCTGTCAATGGATCAAATATGACCAAAAGCATTGTCAACTGATGAAAAATTCCTGAACCATTCGTTTGTATTTGAAAATGCTAGGCTAGCTGGCAGCTGGTGCTTTTGAACATGGCGAAGTTTTCCTCCCATTCTATGTTTATGTTTCCAACTTGTTGAAAACGCCACTTGTAGTATCCATCATGCAGAGTGACGAGAGTGCGAGTATGGCCCATTCAAATAAGCTCGAACGATCACTGAAAGAACAATGGATTTTTCCTGTTGCTTCCAAAGATGTCTGGACCAAGACGAGTGCCATAGGCAGCTCCTTCTCCAGTTCGCTGCTCAAGTGCTACACAGGTTGGAATGTGAGCTTTTGCGGTCCAAAAGTCTACAATTATATAGACCTCTCTCCTATTGGATTCAATAGGGTTGAAGCCATCACATATTGTATTCGCGATGCAGGTCGGCGGACTATTTTCTCACATAAGTTTTCTTTTTGTTTGTCAGGGCTGTAATAGTTTGAAGGTAACCTACATGACTTCCAATGGTTATCGTTGCAAGAGTTCCACCACTGACTTCACACTTGCGAGACCCTGACTAGCCTCGTCTTACTATGCTGCATATGATGTTTTCCAAATTCTGCATTTTGCATATACAGCATGTAGGCAACAACGAAATATACACACAACACTACCCATGCACTACAGAAAGCTTCCCAGCACATGAGACATCTACAACTAGTCAATAAACCGATCACCCAAGATTCTCTGTGAATCTCCACCTGGTGGTCGTAAGTTGTCACAAGAGGCAAAGACACGAAGATCATTGGCAGAGAATGCGACTCGTTTGCGAATTGTGCCGTATGTGGGGATTGCATTTTTGTTGGGCGGGGATGCTGCACCCAGGTTTTTTCAAAGGTGTTTTTTTTGGGGGTCAATTTTTCAACCTGAAGCTCGGGAGAAGATTCCCAGCAAAAAACCACCTATATAGCATGTTGATCTGTGAGTTTTGACAAAAAATAAGATAACTTCACGGGATCAGGCATCAAAAAGATCACTACCCCGGTAGATAGATGAAGACTTAGTTTTTTCATGTTTTTTCCAGGTGCAAACTCCCAAACTTGATTTTTTACCCTGCTGTTGTTGGTGAAGAAAAGGCGTAGTTTGGTGAAGCAGTGAAGATGATGACTTCACATAGGTTTTGACATTGAAGTCGTGTTGATTCATTTTCTATGTTACATTCATGCATACATATATACCCGCATATGATATATGTGTATGTAGACTGTTGTAGACTAAATTTGACTAATATGCAGGTACTACAAGAGGTACTACAAGAGGTACTATAATATTATGGATAGATACTTGGCCCAAGTTTAAACCCAATCAGCTTCCCTAGGAACGACCACCAGCTACACCGCAGCGGCGCAGCATGGTTTCTGGACAAACTGCCAAGGACAGTCTGGGAATCCTCAACAACAATGATATCAACCAGAACGACGACAACAACAACACCAACACCACCACCACCACCACCACCACCACCACCACCACCACCACCACCAACAACAACAACAACAACAACAACAACAACAACAACAACAACAACAACAACAACAACAACAACAACAACAACAACAACAACAACAACAACAACAACAACATTCATTGGTCATGAATCTTGACGTCTACATGGTGCCACACTTTTTTTGTTCCCTTCAAATTATTTTTCAAAAAACAAAGCACTCCAGGAGGCTGCAGAGCTTCTGGAAGTATTGGCAGGTGGCTTCTGTGCTTGGAGGGTCGAGGTTTTTATTGGACCAGGAAACGACCCTGTTGTTGACCGCCTGTTGCTGAAAGGATTTAAGAAATCTGTATACACATTATTGCTTTCTATTTAGACGCTTGTAGCACAAATTTGGATATTACAGAGATTTAGTCATCGATTAAGATTGGCTTGGCTATTTCCAAGCAATAGTCACCAGGATGTTTACATTTTTTTAAGAGTAAATCTCTATAAACTGCAACCTTTATTTGCCACTAGTGGAAAGGGCTGCCAACCCAAAACTAATTTCTATATACCTTCCCTGAAACCAACAGTTCGCCCTTGAAAATGGATGGTTGGAAGATGACTACTTTCCTTTTGTGACCCACCATAAACAGGGAGCTTTCAAACTTACTTTTCTGAATGATGGATTCCACAGATCAAACAAGAGACCCATTTGGATCAGGCTTGATGCTAAAATCATTCTAAAATCCAGCAAATTTGAGGGATTTTCCCGACAGAAATCCGGCTAACCAGTTGATATGGTAAATCTCCTATTATTTACAGGGTTTCAAAAACATCCCAGGTGGTTGTTTGGGATTTCTTCCATCAGTATTGCATTGCTTGGGTTGGTAATTCAACATGACCTTTAGATGCTGACAGGTGAAGAAGTTGCACCATCAATGCCAGCTCCTGCATCACCAGTAGCAGCACCGGCGAGTCCGACGTCGGTCAGGGTCCCAACCTGATGTTGGAAGTGGTTCCCAAAAGTGTGGTACCCCCAAATCATCAATTCTAATAGGGTTTTCCCTTAAAAACCATCCATTTTGGGGTACCCCTATTTTTGGAAACACCCACATGTAGGATGTCAGTCAAAACCACAAGAATCTTCAATATTTGGTGAGGGATCCAGTTCTTCTCAATGAGATTTTGGGGGGATCCACTTCTTTTTTGACACTATATATATAGTCACTGCGGTTGGGGATGATCGAAAGTTAGACAAAAAAACAGCAGGACGATGTGGCAACAAAGTCATGAGTCATGTGTGTAGCTTGAGTCCTGAATTTTTCCCCGTGAATCTGGTAAATTGACTGTCGCTCATATCAAATCCAGATGGGCCTTTCCATTTATTGTGTGTTTAGATGGTTTGAGTAACCTTGGAGGTTCCACATGAACCATCCACCATACCCGCGAAACCCACCTCTTCGATCCTTTTCGGATGCATCCTGATCTAGGTGGTGGTTTGAAATATTTTCTATTTTCACCCCGAACCCTGGAGAAGATGAACCCATTTTGACGAGCATATTTTGCACAGGGCTTGGTTCAACCACCAACTAGTGATTATTTGACAGAAACAAAACATCCAAATGAGTTCCCCCCACCTTGGATGGATTGGATGGATGATTTTTTGAGGTGCAACGAAGCAAAGCCTCAGAAAGTTGCAGCATTTGTTGCGAGGCTCGAAGTCTGAAGTGCTTGAAAGGTGTTAGTTTTCGTCATACCGTTTACCGTTTACCTAGAATCCAACATGTGTTTTTTGCACGGGGTTGACCTTCAATTTTTATGGCTTGAATTTTCCGAAATATGGGTCATCTGGGATCTAGGATGTTCTAGGTAACAAACAAACAAAGATTATCCTCCCAGGACAAGAAAGACCCCTTCCAAGCAATATCTAATTCGACGGTGTGATGATTGGCCATAGCGGCCATAGCGAATTTTATCGATATTGTCGTGGTCACTATGAGATCCAAGCCGACCCTTGATACAAGAGAGGCGGTGGATTATGGAAATGAAGACTCAGAACGAGCATTTGCATAGATGTTAATACGTTACACACACTTGCAGACCTGAAGTATCTTGATCTGTTGAAATGATTTGAAATGTTGGTTCATCCAACATGAATAAGTATGATACACACATTACAATGCTGGTCCAGGATACAGTTAACGTCACAACTAAAAAGTGAAAGTCAGTAGAACAAACTCAGTTCTATTTATTTCAAATCCATACGCATAAGATCCATATATATATATATATATTGATTGTATATTTACCTTCATTAGTAAAGAGACCAACCAAATGTAGATCAATAAACCAGTCCCATGGATCTTATGGGATTTCCAATCGTCAGGAGATCCCTGGAGCATCAGCGGTACGACTCTCCTGTGGTCATGGTTGGTAAGGATTCCTGGGTATACCTGGATGATGCTGGGTGGTTTGACGACATGTATTATGGTTGTGTATGTATACGATATATATATATACATACAGTGCTATGGTCACCTGGTAAGCGTCGTTGGATTTTTTGTTTAATCATTTTTTGCTTTAAGCTTCGATGTTTTTTCAATCACATAGACGCTGGTGGTTCATTTTAATCATGGGGTCAGTTTAATCATTAGGTTCCTTAGGGTTGTTGGTTTGAAATTCTGAGATCCCCCAAAGGGATGATTATCTGACGATTTGGTGAAAAATCCCAAATTTCCAAACTTCCAAACAACGCAAAGCAACAGATTGTGTAATCTATTCTGACTCAGCCAATGGCCAACCTTGAAACTTTTGGGGATTCCATATTTAGTAGGAAAAATAAAGTTTAACGTTTTATTTCATGGACCTTTGGCTGAGTAAGTATTGATTAAGAAAATTTGTTTACCGATTTCATCCGGAAGTGCATGAGGAAGACCTCGCTGGCAGCATCATGGCACCCCTTTCCCTCCGCATCGTTTGAGCTCCGAATTGGACCTCCCACAGATGATCAACAGATTCCCCCCAAAATCAATCCATGATTTCTTTAACTGTTGTTTACTATGTATACCTTTGGTGTATCTAGAGAACCATGTATATAGTACATAGAAGATATGTGGAAGTGTCATGTGTTTTTAAAAACAAAGCTGGAAACCAAGCGCTGGGAGCTCTGAGGGCTGATCCATAAAGTCCCTGAGGTATTGCTTTCAGTGCTTGAAGCGCCATGCAGAGGCCTTTTGTGTCGTACGTGGAAAAGGTGGTAGCTTTCCTTTTCAGAGTTCCACAAGTAGATCCGGGGGGGGCATGCTATGAAAAAAAAACACGGCCTAACTAAGGGGTCTTCGTTTTTCCGCGTGAAAACAGAAGATAAGAAACAGAACAGCAGTCCCCCTACACTCTGGCGCAATGGAAAATCAATGGAAAATCAATGAAAATCAATGAAAATCAACTATACATGAAAGATGTACTTACTTTTGACTCATTTCATACATGTCCTATTGGAAAAGGTGTTTTTTGTCCATTGCTACTTTCGTTTACCAGAGGGGTTTATTTGTTCCAGGCGCGCCTAGAAATGGGATCTGTGTGGATCCCCAGAGGTCCAAGTTTTTTCGTTTTGGAGTTTTTTGTTACCCATTTGCAGGGGGGGATTCCCCCAAACCATGACCCCAAAAATTCAGGTTAGTGGTAGGTACTGATAGTATAAATTAGTATCAATTGCCCCAAATAGTTGCAGTTGCATTGCATCAGTACAAGGCTGGAAATCCCCCGAGTTTCAACGTTGCACATCTACAAATTAGTGGATCTTGCCATGTTGGTTGATGCCCAACATTTCTTATTTTTTTAAGATTTGGTGTTAAGTAGTGACCTGAAACCCCAAAGAGAACATCGTCACTCCACAAATCTGCCAGGCTTTGTCGAAGATTGTATGACTGAACAGTGCAAAAATGCGTGAGATTTGACACATGGCGATCACCAGTATTGTTGGTCTAGAATCACAATTTGTAGACTTGTGAAGGATGTTCTTGATCTCGCTTGTATCATGCTATTGATAGTGGCATAAAAGTATACTTACATATTATACTTTGTGGCATGATCCAGAATCTATAGGCCTATACCCTATTCTTATTGAACATGCGTATCTTCCATTGCCCTTGTTGGCTTACCAGAGGCTACCTTGTTTTGTAGCTACAGACTAGACCGGCTCCGTGGAGAAGTCGACTTTGAGGTTGATGTTTGCTGTCCTCAATGCAACGCTGCCATTGCGGAGCGCACACTGCGCCTAGTGCGAGGCTTAGGAAATTTGGAAGTTTGGAGACTCCAAAAAACAGCACCTGAGAAAATAGGACATAAATTGCTGTTGTGAATTTCTCTTTGTTCACTAGCATATGGATGGAAATGGAATAAGATAGTTTCCTTTTCAAGATGAATGTCTTATTTGCATGGTAGATTTTCCATCAAGATGTTCGTTTGCAAGAGGGCAAGAATAACGATAAGGCCAAGAGCAGATTGATACGGACATGCATTATGACATTGAATGAACATGGACATCCTGAAATGCTAATATGGAGATTTTCCCTGCCTGATTTGAACAAACAGCGTTTCGTTTCAAACATCTAGCGCTGTGAAAAAGTCACTTCAAATGATGATTCAATGAACTAGTTCAGCGAGATAGTCCATTCTATTCTTTTGCAGGGAAATCCCAAAAGTTGACGATTATATATTATAAATTATTATTATGATATACATTAATATTAAATGCTACTAATAACGATGTCAGAAGAGATAAAACAGTATGATTATAATTAATTATGATATCATAATCTTCCAGATATATGGTTTCATAAGAACCCCCTTCTCCCTTCTCTGTTTCAGGTCTTTTCATTTGCCATTTAAGCGGCCCAGGTTTTGCCAGACACGCTGGTGGAGCAGTTGCTGAAGAGGACCCCATTTCAAAGAATTTGTTGAAGGCTTCCCGCATTTTGAAACCCATCCCACTGCAAAAAATATGTAAAACATATAACACATCAAAGACTATCTGCAAAAATAAGTCACACACACAAAGTCAATGTCAAATTGTCAAATAACATATGCATGTGCTTGGCCAAGACCCAGGAGCCTAGAACAAGCTGTCTCCGCGGTTGGGCCGCCTTAGAATGGATGGTTTTTTGTCGATTTGTAATCCCATAGGATCCATGGGACTGGAATATTTTCCTACATTTCGCCCATAAATTTATGATAAATGTACGGGTAACTAATCCATACCTGGAGCTTTTGGGAATCGTACTCATCGAACATCCCTTTACAAATATATTGACAGGAATTTTCTCAAAGTAATATCCATCTATTTCCATTTCACATTCCCAAATTAGTCCACTCCCCCCCATTAAAACAAAATACAGCAACATCTTTTTTGCATGATTTTTGTATATTTTTGTTGCAACCCTTCTATTTACAAACACACAGACGTGGATAAACCGGGCCACTGATCTCCGCCGAGGTTGGAGATCTTTATGCATGTCCTACTCCGAACTGCAGCTTTCGGGTAGCCTTGGAGGTTGGTAATCCTGACCGGTGAACAGTTGATGGCATCATACCCATGACGCATATATCCATGGGAGGATTGGTATAATTTACCTACATGAAACACAGAAAGATCAACTAAATGTAGGTAGATATACCATACATGGATGGTATGGGATATTATCTTAAAGTCTGTCAAGATGAGATGTTTCTTTAATAGCAGAAACTCCAATGAGGTGTGTCCGGCATAATCTGCCCATGATTTTCATGTATATATATATATATACCTATAGATTATATATATATATAGTTACTCCCTAAACCATCCTATCCTAGACATATAAGGTAGATATACAGTATT